>CAEGAG010021498.1:0-23395 GCA_903067065.1 Brachyrhaphis terrabensis | reverse complement strand
GTCACAGCTGTGTTGGGATGTGGTGGCCATCCACCACCAATCCACTACTGCGTCCATCTGGACCATCCAGGGTTGCAAAGCAGTCATCAGTGAACAAGTCTGTTTGAAAATTAATCTTCATGTATGGCTGGGCCCACTGCCACCGTTTCTGCTTGTGAACTTTGGTTAGGGGCCGAATTGTAGGTTTATGCACCGCAAACCTCTGGATGATCCTCCACCTTGAGGTTCCAGAGGCACCAGCAGCTTCAAATAACTGTTTGCTGCTTTGTAAGGGCATTTTAACAGCTGCTCTCTTAATCCGATGAATTTGTCTAACCGAGACCTTCCTCATTATGCCTTTATCTGTACAAACACATCTTTGTTCTGAATCAGCCATAAATCTCTTCACAGTACGATAACGCTTCAGTTTTTGTTAAATATCTAATGTCTTCATACCTTGTCATACGGCACTACACTGTCTGATGATTTTGGTCAGCAGAGAGATCCTTTCTCTTTCGCAAATTGCTTGAAACCTGTGGCCCGCTTAATAATGTGGAACATCCTTCTTAAGTAGATTTCCTTTAATTGAACTCACCAGACAAATTAATCAACCCAGCTCTCTGAAATTAATTATAGTGATTCGAAGAGCCCTGACACACAATACCATCTATAAATTTAATAGCACAACAAAAAAATGTTATCTTTATGACACTTAAATCAAATTTGCATAATAATTTGGAACACTGTGTAATATAGACCTTTGTCAGCAAAGGTGTCTTAAACGATGAAATACTGTATATCATTGCTTAGGGACAAATTGAACTGCAAAATTTGTTTTCCTCCAACAGCTCTGTATTATACCGTCACCATACAGTTTATACTATTTTTCAACATGTGGCCTTTAGTAAAATTTGAAAAGGTTTTGAATTAATCATCCTCGTTCAGCAGCCGTCTAAAATCAGAAGAAAATACTGTGACAAGGTTATCTCATTCAGCAAGTACTTTTTTTTTCTATCCTCTTACACATGAACATAAAGATTTATGAATTATCTTGAGCTGGTTATTGCTGTTTTTCAGCCCAAGACACAATCTCGCCACAGTTGCATCCAAATCAATTCTCCAGGATGTCTTATTTGAGTTGCGAGCAAAAGGCTCCACACGGTTAGGGATATGCGAAGAGGATGCTGTCGGAGTATATCCAATTTCAGACAGCAAGGCGAATGGCCTTGGAGATCAAGGATTATACAGCTGATTTCTTAGCCGAGCTAATATTGATTTGCTGTGCCCCTGGTGAACTCCAGGTTGTACCTTCCCAGTGTAAGCTTTTAAATGTTTCAGTCATAATGGCCCTCCTTTGTCAATATATTCCCTAATCTATACGGTCACAACAACTGACCTCTATGAAACGGCCTTTTGTTTTTCTAGACATTACTGTAAATACAGGAAGCAGCTCCAGGTTAATTCGTCCCTTCAGCACATTTTCTTTTTCCATTAATTTCTTTTCATACCTATAAACAAACTGTCTTACCCCATTTGCTTAATCACAGCTTTTCAGTTTGTTTTGCTATTTTTAATTAATTGTTGCTAGGTAATAAAAAAAATCATAATATCTCACCTTTTTTATTTTTATTTTATGTTGTTTGAAAACCTAGTATTTTCATAGTATCCCAGCCTAATATGATCATCATTATTGTAATCTGTGGCATAGTGAAGTAGAAGAAAGAGACTCATCACAAGGTGTGATAATGCAGTTTGATATCCTGTCCATACTGAGAGGGACTTTTGGGATCCCTCTGTGACTTCATAGTTTCTGTCTGTAGAGTTTGTTGTCTCTCCATTTAACCATCTGCTCCTAAACTTCCTGTTATGGTCTACTCTTCTTCCTTACACACTTTTTCCTCCACCTTCTCTTCTTTTTTCCATTCACATTGTAAACCTTACTGAAAATCTCCCTATTTGCGGTTTGGTAACCACTTTAGGAAAAGCTGGAGAAAAGAACTACCGACACCCCCTCCACCCTTCTTCTCAGAATAAAAGAACGACTTTTATTGGTGTTGGGAATCCGGCTAACTCATCAAGTAGACACATTATGAGGTAAAATCAACAGTGGGAAGTGTTAGATTTATTCTAGCAAGAGGGAAAGCATGTCCAAATCCTCTCAGTTCGAACAGCCATTATAAACAAGAGCAGATTAGCCAGCTGCCTCCTGCTGGGACAGTGAATGGATGAGAGTGGGAAAGATGAGGGGAGGCCGTTCCTCTCCTGCATTATCTAAATAACAGGCTGGGGAATTCAATAAGTACTGGCCTCATCAGACCTCATCAGCCTCCCCAATTAGGCTGCACATCATGGTGGCTAGTGGGCTCATTGCTGCTGGTGACAGATGAGACTCTGCACAACGGTGTGCTCGCTTTTGTAGAGGTGCTGCTGCCCCACATTCCTGACATTGTTCAGGTAAATTCTATACTTTCTTCTTTTCTGAGAAGCAATAGCTATTCATATCTAATTGCTCAGTCAGAGTCCTTTCTGTTGACCTGGTTCATTCAAACTGCACGTCTGTCCTTGATGCTGCATTAACAGAATACCAACAGTCAACCTCAACTTTAAATAAGGACTTATCATCAGAGGGTTGCTGCTTTTAAAACCCTGCTGATATTGATGTTGTCAATATCTTTCCCCTCCCACATTGCCTCCCTGTGTATCCCCAGCGGTCAGGACATGTGAGGGAAACACACAGCCCTCCTGCATTGATTGCAGCCCATTAACGCGTACTGAGAAAAAAACAAAGCCTTTCATCATGTCTGAGATGTTTAGGCAAGGTCTTACCCAAAGTTGTTCTGCACAGGTCAACCTTTCTTTGTGGTTATTGCTCTCAGATTGCTGTCTTGAGAGACGAAGACCATATCTGCTGGAGCTCTTTGGTCTGCATCTGTTTTTTTTTCCACGTAAAAGAGGAATGTGCTTCAAACTGCTTCCATTTTTCATATTGCGTTTTAGGGAGTTGGAGTGGGTGGAAACAGAATACGTGGAGTAAAGCATTAGTCCTGAGAGACAAGAAACAAGTAAAGTACGGTCCTTATTTAACTTTCTAGGACTCTTAACAGTTTGCATCCTGTTAGTCAGTTAAAACCAATTATTGTAATAATAAACATGTCACAATTAAAGAGGCTGCAGCACATACTGCATAAAATATTACAAGGAGTCTATGTCTTATTCATTTAATCATCTGACACTCACTCTAAAAACAAAAACATTGTAAACTTTGAATATTTAGTAACACTTGCTAAATCAAGTGGGATTTATGTATTTTTACAAAACACAATGAACATTTTGTGAAAAGAGGATAGATGTTACTTTATTTTCAAGGATTTCTTTTTTTTTAATGACAGCAGGAGATTATTGTCATGACTGCTTGAGAACAAAGCTAAGACCCAGGAAATGAATGAATTATTAGCCTAGTGGATGTCTGATACAGCGTTTGAAGTTCAGATGTTACATTTCGTTCAAACAGAGCTCAAGACGACTGAGACATGCATCTACTGTTGGGCTTAACTATGAATATTTTTTCAAAATCCTGAAACTGTTTCCACAACATGGTGACTTTGGGTTGATATTTCCTGATATCTTAGTCCCACATTGTTTTATGTGGACCCTCCACATAGGCACCCTGTCAGGGTGCCTCAATTTTGGGATTTCTACTTTATTCTGTCAACATTTCATATACTTGCAACTTTGGCCTCTTCAAACTGAACTTTTATTAGCAAATAAACATAGCCATTCACTCAGAATGTATTTGTGGGCCACATACAGTTTTTCATAAAGGCCTACATGCACCTATCATCGATTAATAATTTCAAGTAATGTACTATCATTACCCAAAGATCACTAAGCATAAACTGTAAAGGAAATAAAGCATATTGTGCACAGAAAACCTGGAGTCACATTATACTAGTCAGCCAATAGGAAAATTTCTCACTTATTTTCTATATCTATATTTAAACTTCTGTGAGAGAAACATGTAAACAGTTTATCACTGCAAATAAGATACTTTCTTTCTGCTGAAGTTGCTTCACTGTCAGTTTCCAACATGTCTCCATTCACTCTTTTAAATTAACTGTGGATTATTAAGCTCCAATCAATTTCTAACTGAGCAAAAATGAAGTAATTTACCTAGGAGATACCTCTTCTTCTGTGTTGTAACGTCATTGTTGCATTTAGAAGATTCAGTGATGCCACTGTCTGGGTACAGGAGGGGTTTTTTTTTCTTAGAGGTCCTTCAAGTACATTTTAAAAGGTCTTTGAGGAAGTGGGTAAAAGTATGTGAAATTTGAGATTTTGTGTGTTTGCTATACACCATGAGCAGTCCTCTTCATTTCTCTTCATTTTGTCCTACAAGCCCAGAGGACAAACTCATAGCTTCACAAATGTAAAATGTAAATCAGTGACACGTAATGTTTGGTGGTCTCTGAATAAAATATTATTTCTTTACATTCTATGCCCTCTTCCTATGTCTATGGCAAATCAACAGTTATTCTTAAAACTGGTTCTTTAATAGCGCATAAACTGAATATGATAGCAATCGTATTTTCATTCTAAAACTGGAATTCTAACTTCAGACAATTTTACCAAAGTAGCTACTAAACCTAGAACCAGTTTCATCCCCAAGAATAAGAAGTCAATTTAGCAAAACTACCGAAAACAAAATCAGGAAAATAATACTGTGTGAAAAGGAACAACAACAGGAGATAAAATGTTTCATTTGGACACATGATTCTAAAACCGAGAGCTGCCCGTAAAGACGCTGAAAACAAAATATAGTATTTTCTTGCTAATGGACTGCACAGTGTCAGTCAACTCTGATTTGGTTTGGAATGCATGACTTTTCTACAATTTGGGTTCAATATAGATAAAACATAATCTGCATTCTCTAACTCTTCAAACAATTCTGTATGTTATTTTTATGATATAACAGAGTAAAGAAAAGTCCAAGTCATCATGAAAAACTCTTAAGACGTCTTTCAGTGAAAAAAATTCAGCACCTCGTCAACACTTTTTAATCCTCTCTGATCTAATGTAATTACTTTGCCCACCTCTATTTTAGACTACTGGAAGAAACCGGAAAATCAAGAGAAAATCCACATGTGCACATGAGAAACTACTTTTAAGTCTTCATCATCTTCAGAAATTGCTCTCTTTGGGGCTAGTAGCAATAGCCCAAAACTAATCATTTCTCAAGATGTACAGAAAATACAGAAATAAGATGTCAAATAGACTTTTGCAGGCATGATCTGAAAATATTGCAGATCTCTCAGTATTGGCTTTAGCCATACATGTCTGAGTGGGTTTGAGTGTATATAACGTATTTTTGTGTGTAGTTTTGTGTCTTTTTCTAAAAGTGCAAAGAGAGCTGCACCTGCAGCTCCTATCAAACAGTGGAAAGCTCCTTTCAGCACATGTTTAATTACCGCCTCTGCAGTTCCGCTTGGCTCAAACACGCTCCTCCGAACGCAGCCAACCACATCTTCTCACACATAGCTGCTTTCCTCTGCCACAAACTCTGCTGATCCCTAATCAGCCATGATGCCACCCTTCATTGATCCCCAACTGGCTACTGTAAAGGGGACAATATGGACCCTCAGACCCCCCAAACACCTACCTCCCACCTCCAAACCTTTCTCCCTATTAGTCTGGTGCCTTGCTTGCATTGATCATGAATCAACGTCACTAGTAGAATTGATCGTCAATCACACTCAGTGACATTATCGATGCAGCTGCTCCCTCAGTTACAGTCCTGCCCTCAGCCATGGGTTTACACTGCAGCTGCGGCTCTGGCATATTGATCCTCCTTCAGATACTGTATTGAGGGCCCTTTATTGATAATTCATTTATTGTGCTGTAATTTCATTTTCTTTCTTGTCCATTACATTGTTACTGGAAGCTCCTATGGTGGAAATTTAGTTAACAGACACTTCAGCTTTTGTTTGCTTTACAATGCTGTTCTGACTTACATGCCTCGCTTGTAAACAAACATGTCCAACTCTCTCTCAATATGTTTTTTTTTATTTTTAGAGCTAAATGTTTAACAATTTTTCTTTAAGCAAGTAAATAAGAAGGTTGTTGGTGTGTCGCAGTCCAATCGCATTATTTGTATTGAAATATTTGCTGATATCAATATATAGTGATCCAGAGTATAAAGAGTTTTAGTTGTAGGCTGCATAAAATGTATTATTATGTTTTGTGCACCTTAATAAACCTTGATTTTGATCATGTACAGTTGAAAATGCATTCAAGTCTCAAACCACTGCACACTTGATTCCCTTATGACAGACTTCTGGTGACTGTCATATCATATTTGCAGGGAAACATTTGCTTTGGGTTTGCTAGATGGGCCGTTTTGCTGAATTACAAAGCGTCGACCTGCGTGATTTATCTCTATAGATGGGAGGTTTCATGGGTCACTGGAGGCGTTGGCAGTGCTATAATGCTGTGCTAACAGGGACAGAGCAAGCTTCGCTGTCTGCCCACACAGGCAGTGACACACAGTGGGAGAACAAGTCAACCCCCACAGGCAAAGTCCAGCAACAGCCACTCTCCAGTCCCTCTGACACCGCTGGAACCGTTTGCTATGAAAGGATAGCACCGCAGGCTACAACTAGTTTAACACCACAAGGTCATCTAGAGCCAATGACTTGCTTTTTTGATTGATAATGAACTAAGAATATAATTCATCCATGCTAAAATTCACTGCTGTTTTTTTATTCCAAAATTAATAACAAGCTGATTTGTGTTGCATGTCATTGTATGCCCAGTTTAACAAGCTGTGCCTTGATAGAAACACTTACTGTGTCTTTTTAGATATTAATCTCTTTGATGAGCTTGAAGCTGTTTGAGGATGGCAAATTAACATAACCCAAGCATAGAATTTATGTGGCTGGACTGCAATTACCTGTCATACACATTTAGCGAGGAGCACATATGGCTCGGCAGGCTGTTATCGTTTTGGTACATTTTAAATCATGTACTCAGTTGTGTCTTTTCAGCCAAGAGAGCTGAATTATCAAAAGCAACAACAGCTAATTAGTGAGATATTTCTTTTTGCAGTTAACAGGTCTGGATGCTTTTGAACTCAGCAGCTATGATCACAAAGGATTGTAGATTTAGCTTCAGTTGTTCATGCATAACTTTAATATTTCTATGCAGTGTATTTCACAAATGCTTAAGAATTTGAATATATGCATATAGTACATATTCTTGGTGTTAAGGAATTCAATTTAAATTTGAGAAACTTTAAGATTTTTACTAAATTTTTCCTTATTAATTGTTGAAATAAAATGCAGGTTTCACTGTTTTCCACCCTTTAAGGTATTTACTTATTTAGGATCTTTTTGGAAGCCTCTTATTGCAAACACTGTTCTCAGGCTCTTACCATCATTCAATTTTGAAGTAACCACAGAGCAGCCACTTGTACTGTAATTGCAGTCCTGGGCAGCTGTATAAAGCACCCTGTGATATTGAGACCCAATGCAGCTACGGAGATGTTGGCAGTGTGTTGCTGCATCTGTGGCTTTATCATTAGAAACATCTGTGGCTGCCACTTTAGGATTGCCACTGTCTGCAGAACCCAGCAACACTCAAGCCCAACTATTTGGAGTGAATGTGGTAAAGATTGTCTGCTAGTGTAAATGTTATTTTAATATATAGATGCTGGATTGTCAACCATTTATTGGAGTTGGCAAACACAGTGTAGAAGAAATTCCACTTACTTGCACTCCCTTTTGCCTGCTCTGGTGTTTTTAGTTATTTGTCCAATCCCCATGGCAATGTAAGAGTCTGAAACGCTGGAATTAGCTGATTTAGCTGAAAATGAAGATCTCATTTAAGAGCTGGTATCCCACGGGTTGCCTGGCAGTTGGAAACTCGCCGCCTGCTTGACACTAGACTGCAGTTACAGTATTTAAATTTTGTTTAAGAGCACATTAACTCGTGAGTCAGCAATTGAATGTGCAATTATATTCCTGCTAAAATAATTACACTTCTTTTTTTAGGCAGACAGTCTTTTGTCTGTCAGTTAGATTAAGTCATTGATTTTTCCCTTATTATGTCTGCATGAAAGCATATTGAAGCCTTCCCAGTTCCCTGATGAAACCCTCCCGCTAATTTAGGTTGTCTGCTGTGTTTTGGACTAGCTGAGAGCCAGACACGTTGAGCTCAAGTCATCCATCATATTTGTTTGTGCAGAGGTGGGATAGATAGATAGATAGATAGATAGATAGATAGATAGATAGATAGATAGATAGATAGATAGATAGATAGATAGATAGATGTGATAAAGGGGGACTGAAAGATGGATTAGCATGCCACAGATTCCCTACATAACATTACTCTTGTTAAGTGTGCAATAGCTCGTCGATCAGACTTGTGCTGCCCGCATCCAGGGCTCTTTCCTGCATTTTCCTTTAAGTAATCCATAATATAATCTCAGGCCTGAGCCATCCAGCCTCCTGCATGAACCCTGTGTGAAAAAGTCTGCCCAAGAGATGATCAATAGCCATGGAGCATCTGTAACAAATACAAGCAAAGAGTTGTTGACATCCTTCTCCCTTTGGTCGTCACGCTCATGTAGATGAGCTTGACAGTATGGATTGGAAAACTGGACTTTACCTGTCACTTATACCCCCTGTGAATCTCTTGCTTTCCCCCCCTTCCTGCCCATTTCTGTCAATGTCTCTTCCTGTCTTTGTCCGTCAGTCTAGGACGCCATATCTGTCTTTCCGTCTATCAGCCTCTCCCTATCCGTGTCGCTCCGTGCCAGTGCCGGCTCCATTTATTGGGCTGTATCATTGAGCCATGTGTGCCGTCCCTGTCAGCAAAACGGCTGGCAGACTGTCTTCATTTTCATGCTGAAGGATGTGAAGCCAGTGTAGCAGTTGTGAGAGCTATCGACTGGGATCCGTCAAAGCCCTCCCTGTAGGAAAAGCTGCTGCCTCCTGCCTTTCTCGTTGGCAGCCACACTGAGCTTGTTTGTTTGACTCAGAAAATGTCGACATGCATTCAGCACTGCTGTAGTTTTGATTCCATAATCCTCACCTGACATATCCTTACTATTATCCCTCTTTTTCCTTGTATTTATGTGGATGTACCACACTGCCCACTGCACTTTGTTTTAGTCTTTCTCTTTCAGCTTCCATCTCACTCTTATTCTCTCTGTTACCCCCAAGATAAATTCTCCTCAGTCTGGGCAAACAGGTCAATCCGGCTGATGGGAATCGGACAGTTGTTGATCCAATTAGAGATCCCCTCAAGCAGCGTCAGAGCGCAGCAGAATTCCAATAAAGTAATGTCTCCTTCCCTACTTTTTCATGATCTCACTATACATGTCCTTGCAGCAAAACACAGTGAGATATCCAAGGACTTTTCAGAGACACTTAGTTCATTACACATCTAACTAGACACCCACAGTACTCTATAACTAAAGTGATAGAGAAACTGAAAGCTTCTTTATTCTGTAGCTTCTTAGACTGATGTATATTTTGGGGGAAGCAACTGAACACTTTTCTCTGTTTGCCCTTTTTAGCTCTGGACGCATGAGGAGTGGAGCAAGCCCAGCCCAGTTTGACTCCAAATGCTTGTGAGAGGCCTCTTTTGTAACTGTCATGAGATTGAAAAGCTGGCTGTTTCTTTGCGCAAAACCTTTTATTCAGCTGCTGCACAAATCTGGGGCATTCCTGCATTGATTTCACCATTCAGGCCAAACAGATGTACAGTCCTATTCAGAGCGTGCGAGTGAATTTACGGTGCCTCAAGTGATGCGTTATAATACATGTGCTGATTTGCATTCATGGATCAAGATGGTATTCAGCTGGCCTTTGTGAAATGATCCAGAGCATATTCCCTCTTTATCTGCCAGAACCGAAGAGAAAAGTATTGATTTTGACCAGATGCCGGCCAACAGGAACCAACAGTAACAGCAATACTTATAGCTGCACCCTGTGCAAACAAGAGAAACCTAAAATAAGATTTCATTTAAGTCCTCATTGTAATTATTCTTTCTTTGGCAGAAGTATATCAGTGCATACTTTGTGGTTCATTGTGCTTTGTGGTAATGTTCCTTGATAAGCGGAAAGCCTATCTCTTCAAAACCACATGCACAAGTCTACAGTCATTGCATCTCACAAAGTCTTATTGTGGCTTTCAACCCTTTTCATCTGTGTTGTTGTTAGAACCACAGGCTACAAGGTAGTTTGTTGGGATATCATCTGAAATTTGGTGACTTTGTAGTTGGCCTTTCTGAACTATTCCTTTGTAGAAGCTCTTTTTTATGCAATTAGAACTCTTAAGTATTTTGGAGTAAATCTGTTCCAGCTGCTCACATCAAATGACTTGACAGTTTTGCAAAAATACCTCTAGCTCAGTCATATTGGATTGGTAGAATTTGTTAATGTCTATTCTTAAATCTTGCCACAGATTCTCAGTTGGATTTAGCTCTGCAGTTCTGTCTGTATGTTTAGGGTTGTGGTCCTGTGGAAAGTTGAATGTCTTTTATGTCCTATTGCAGGTTTTCTCCCAGGATTGCTCTATATTTCACTTCATCCATCTTCCCATCAACTATGTAAAAGTTGGGAGATTAATTGGATGGTGGATTCAGGGTGTTGATCAGGATTAATTTTTAGTAGTATCTTAGCCAAAAAGTTTTTTTTTTTTTTTTTCTGGTCTCATGTGACCAGCGTACTTTCCTCCAGATATTTTCTGTGTCCCTTACTATAATTTGGGGCAAACTTCAAAGCCCCTTCTTACATGTTTGTAAGAAACATCTTCAGAGATTACCACCATTGTTAGATATAAGGAATAAAAAAAGTTTTACATATTTATTAGCAACACAGTTGGTTACAATTACAACAGCTAAATGAGAGCAAAGTTCTTCAGACACAGTACTTGGTATGTCAGCTGTCTTTAGTGGGACACATATACCACCTTTGTTGCATTAAGAGCAGAACCAGTTTGAAATTAAATCGCAACAATATTCTATGTAGGATTAAAAGTCATAATTGTGAAGTGTATGACAAATAGTTTTCCTGATGACAACATTTTACATCTGACATGTAGCTCCTTCCAGCTCTACTTAGAGTTGTAGGCATTTAAAATGCTCTTCAATATTTTTCTCTTTGCTTGACATTATTTGCTTAGTCAGTGTCTGAAGTTAAAAAAGAGTAACACAAATTAACTAAAATTGAATAGTAAGGGGGTGTAAATACTTTTACAAGACACTTTGAACCTCTCCTCCTTTGTGTGCACGTGAATAGTGGTTAGTGTTGCAGTGTGTTCACCATGGCCCAGATGCCAATGTTCATGTTTGTGCTCACTCCTCATTAATTTATTTACAGGTTCCTAAGGCAACCCTCATGAAAAACAATTAGGGCTTCCCATGGAGGACCTTGTTAGCAGCAGTTGTTAACCTCCAACCAAAAGTACTTCACATCTTTCTCCAATGATTTAAGATCGTTAAATGGGGGGAAAAAATGGGTCCATAACAGTTTTTTAAGCAGCCCCCTGTTGTACCTCTATTTTTTTCCATTTATAAGGTGAAATGTGTTCCACTTGAAGGTTTTGGGCCAAAGGCACAACATCAGCAACATAGTGGCCTTACCTCTGCCAATGGTGACTTTCTGTTTTCTGTGTGGTGCTAGTTTTTGTGTGCTTCTCTGGGTATGTGTGCGTCTGTGTGTGTAATAGTACAGAGAGACTTTAAGAGCAGAAAAAGAGCGTATGTGCATGTAAGTGTGTGTCAGGGCAACAGAGGGGTGAGTGTGTTCACAGAGTGGGTGGGGTGGTGTGAAGCTGTTGATCTTGGGCTTCAGTCTTAAACAAATTGGCCATTCCTCTGTGGGAACTGGGAATGTAGTCTCACAGGGAAGGTCAGCCTGCTCTGTGTCAGATTCTCTAAATTTCTCCAATAGCTAATTATCTCCCAGAGTGCCAGAGGAGAGGTTTGGAAAAGCTTTTGTTTTTTTTGGGGGGTTTTTCTGAAGCCCCTCTACACTCTCCCTTTGTTGCTACATTCTCCCAAGCTGACTCTGAAAAGTTTAATCTTGATAGGCTAGCTGAGGGCTGCATTAACACATAGGTAAGGATAGTTATTTTTTAAATTATTATCTTGAATGCTACAATGAAACCCAAAAAATTATTAAATGTACTCTCCAGCTGCAGGTGCAGTTCTGACATAAAAGTGTTTTGATGCTCAAATCTTGCACTGAACTGGATTCTACTTCTTCAGTCCCTTCATCTGCATTGCTTTATACTGAACAAAACTTCCTTTACTGCAGTCATATGATGCAGTGCTATTACTGAAGTCCAGCAACCTTTAGCATCTGCAAGCAAAGATTAAAATGACAAAAAATCTTTTTCCTCACTGGCTTGACTTGATGAAAGGTTGCATTACCTCCTGCAGGCAGCCCCTTCTTTTCCCTATGTCCTCACAGTGCAGCCACATTATGAGCTGCCCGGCCTATAATGTGAATGCGATGACAGAAAGGTTGTCAGGTTGCTGCTATAGGCCACCAGGTGCTGAGCAGCAGTGGGTTAGAGTCTGGAGAAGCTTGTTTTCCATCTAAAACTGCAGTCACACTATTTATCCTCTTGGCTGGTATGTAGAACTATCAAAAGTCCTTTTTATGTGTCCAAATAGAAATAAGTAGAGCAATTAAAGAGCTACAGAATGTACTATTTATGATGCATCCTGTTGCATAAAACAAATCATTAGATACATTCTACTACAACCAGAGTGGATCTTCTATTGCCTTTAGAGATGACATAGTTGTTTATGGCATGGATTTGACAAGTTGTCAGAAACATTCCTCAGACATTTGGGTTCAGATCAACACGTCATGTAGCTGATGCACATTTGTTGGCTGTACATCCACAATGTGGTTGTCCCATTCCAGGTTCTGTCGAATTGAGATCTGATGTCTGTGAATGCTGTTTGGAGTAAAGTGAATGAATTGCATGTTCAAGAAGCCAGTTTGATGTTGAGCTATGTGGCATGGTGGATCATCCTGCTGGACATACCCATCAGATTTCTTAAATACATTTCTTAGAATATATGAAGTCGATTAAAGGCAATGCTGGAGTATCATTTACTGTATAAGTAATGTATTTTATTGGTATTGACAAAGTGAAAATGTACAATAGGTGAAAAGTGAAATGCTGAATAATAGTATGGCCATTGTAACCATTAACTCTCTACCTTGTGATTTACCCTTCAGTGTTGTATTTGTACAAATGTTTTTAAGCTAAATTAAAAACAAATTGAAGCAATGTGGTGTGTTGATCCACTTGAAGAGATTTTTACTCTCTCTATTAATTGTTTTAAAATTTGAAAGCTTGGGATGGGTCTAACATCTGCTTGAACATTTATTCGCACATAGACATCGGTTACTTTTGTGATAAGATAAATAAATCTAAATCTGCACTCTGATGATGTTCATCCAACTGTTGTAAATGAAGCAATATGATTACAAGAACTTTTTCTTTCAATTTCTTTTGATTAATTGAAACTGTTTGAATTGTAGTGCTTTGCAGCTTTATCAACTTAAAATCAGATATTTCAAGCGATTTCCCCTTCCTCAGTTTTTTCTTTTGGATCTCCTCGATCTTTTTCTCTGTCTTCTTCATTTTGTTTTATCTTTTCTGTCTTACTAATTATACATTTCTTTTGGGTTCATACCACAGACTCGTGCCCCTTCTCTCATCTCCACTCTCAGCCTCTAAAGGGATTCTGTTGTTGACACAGACTGAAATAGGGGGACAGACTTTGTCAAGACCGTCTGGGCCCCAGCCAAGAAAGCCACTAGTTTCTCATGCTCCCCCATCTCCTTCCCAACGTTTTTTCTTTCCCTGAGAATGTCTTTCTTCTGAGTTTTTTTTATGCTATCTCATCTACCTGAATCTAATTTTGCCTTTGTCAGTGCTCACCTGCAGCACGAGCGTGAGAAAGTGCCCTTTGAGAGGGTACTTTAAAGCAGCATAGGTCATCATTTTCATTGACCTTTCGCTGGTAATTATGTGCACAAAAGGCTGTTGATAGAGAGACAACAGTAGATTTCTTTTTTTTCTTTTAGTTTTCAATAAATTAACTTGAGCTTTGTCATGGTTTCCTGCTGCTGGTGAAAGACAGCTGCTGTCTTGGAAGGAATTTCACATTACAATAGTTTTTTTTTTTCTCATTATTTTTAAAATGCAGAGACTGCCTTTAGGGTTAGCAAAAAGAACAGCTGAGTTAATAGTGTTACTCAACTTTAGTTAATCAGTACAGTGCAGTGAGGTCCTGAGACTGAGTGGAAAATACATAAAGTTTCAAAGAAAAGAGAAGACTGCTGGTTATGGTAAAGCGAGCAGCGATTATGTTTCAAGAACAAGAACATCTTCTAGAAAAAAAAAGCTTTGGCTTACAGAGCCGTCTTCCATTACCATCTAAGAGGTATTTACAAGCGCGATTACTGTGATTATTATTTCAACAATACCCTGCAATGCTCTTTCATGGGCTGCCAGCCGGAGCAAGGACAGGGAGGGCCTGCCAACCTTGTCAACCTGGGAATTTGTCTAGCAGCTCCTTAGGACACAGAAAAGAGGAACGGAATGAGCCAGAAAAAGAAACGCCATGGCAGAAGTAAAGAAAAGGAGATGCTGTTCAAAAAGGCATTTGCCTTTTTGCAGGGTCACAAGATGCCATCCTTCTAAAATGTCTTTGACCTTCGTTTTTCTTTCTCTGCAGCCCCCACGGAGCCTTTGCTGTGCAAATTTGCAGACGGAGGGCAGAAGAAACGTCAAAGCCAGAGCAAGTATCCTCAGAATGGGAGACCGTGGCACAGAGAAGGGGAGGTAAGATTTTGGGACAGTACAAACCTTTACTCTTGCTCACTGAGAGGAAATCCTAAATGCTGAGTGACCCTGAGCTTTTCCCACATCTGTAGAGTTGAGTCTTAGGAGGAATGAATGTAAAAAAATGAAATCATTGCATCTATTATATCTTTTCTGTAGCTGTCCACAAATGGCTACCGTACAATGTAATGCTTCAGTAGCTGATGGGTCAAAAGAGCTCCATGGTTTGGTCATTAATGTCCTCATAACTTATGTGAAACAAGAAGGGTTTCAAAGCTGCAGGAAGAAACAAGCAATGAGGCTTATGTTAATTACGTTCATCAAACAATACCAATGTATTCTCTTTTCATTTAACTGTACTTTTAGTGAACTTATTACTAAATTTATAAAAACTGGTCATCCAAATCCACAGATTAGGATAAAGACTCCAATAATATGAGAAAGCTGTCAAATCAACACCCTTGTGCTGTGCTCTATAACCACAGACAGAATCACTGAAACTTCTTTGTGGGATTTTTTTCAAGCATTGTTGGTGTGTTTGTGGTGATATATGAAGACTTTTACACGGAACCACATTTCATTCATAAGTAAAACAAAACTATTTGCATTCAAATATGGCAATAATGTTATAATAGATGTTAAGATTTACTGCTGTAAATACAGGCCTTCCAAAATCCCAAATAAGTCTGCCTGTCACATCTAGTGTTTTTGCAAACAGAAATGATTTGCCATTTGTGTCCATTTTAAGATATGAATCTATTATGAGGAAAAATAGAAATAAATAGCCAGTTGAACTGACCCTGAATGTACATGAGCTGTCATGTAAATTGCACCTCTGGCCAAATGCCTCACTGAACACACATTCCCTCCATACATCAGAATGGCAGGAAACCCAAAACCAGATTCAGTGTGATAACATGCAGATACAAGGTTACGACTAACAAACTATCTATACTGGAAAGGACACATAGAGGACACAGGCTAGGGAGCCTTTAAACTGGAATATATAGATGAGGAAGAATGCGAGCATATACCTAAACCCAGCACACATGTTTAGTGAGCCTGACAGTTATGCTGAAGCAGCAGAGTGGGAAGACCCAGAGAGATGAAATGTTTGTCCTTCAAAAAACAGTCTCTATGTGTGCGTTTGTTGTTGGTTGTTGGACTATAAATTGGGCTCCGTGTCTCTCGCAGTGCTTCATCACATGATTAACTGCACCGAACACATCCAGTCAATTATAGGCTGTTTTTTTTTTTATAGTAGAACAATTTTACACAAGAACTTTTAATGGATTTTAAAGATAATATCTGTACGCTGAGACTTCAATTTATCATGGGATTTTTCTAATCCTCATAGGGTCAAACATCTCCACCACTACATATATTTCACTTAGAACGTTAGACCTAAACTACATCGTTTTTGCAGCCATCAACAAGCTCCTGGTGTAAATATTGCTGAATATTTGGACATTCATCTTGGTTAAAATTAATGGAGTTAATGATGCTTCTCTTGCAAGACAACTGGAGCACTGTTTTTTAGCTTGAAAGCATGACATTTGCTCCTGCAGTCATACTTCTATTGTAATATTTCTTCAGAGAGCATTTCAGCAGTTGCAGATTGATTTTAGAGCAGAATGCTTGTGTGTTAACATCATTTTGTTCAATAGCAATATCAAAAGTGATCCAGATTTTTCCAGTTCACGGAAGGCCAGAAATGTGGTGGTTCCTGAACAACCTAACCAGTTATCTTTCATCTGAGGTCGACTGTTTGTGTATGCTCCCAGAAGTCAGCACAGGCCAGATACATCTGATTAACATGTCATTCACTACAACTGTTAAAACGAATGGTTCTGCATTCCACAGCAGTTTAGAAATGATTTCAAAGTACTGAAGCGGCTTGTGTAAATCTACAGTTTTCCTCGGAAAGTTCTTGCACTTTTTATTTGTTCCAAGTATGGGTCAACCCAATATGATGTCAAATAAATAAATCATTTTTTTTAAGAGAAAAATGTGAAACAACAAGAAGAACTCTTTGTTGGAGCTCTACAAGGTCCCTGCAAACTTTTAGCATACTCCTCGGTTCATTTAGAAGAATTTAAACTTTTCATCATGTAAAGAGGCTCTGCTTTAAGTTATCCTTTTGTAGGACGTGCAAGGTGATTAAAGTGGAGCTTGTCCAGGATGGTGCACTCTGACGCAATTTACTGTAGCTATGGGAAGTTTCATCAAACTTCAAGACAAAAAAAATTGTTCACCTAGATTCTATAAACATACAGAGACCAGAGGGGAAACAAGAACGACTGGGGAGAAATAACAGAGACCCAGAGTTTGTGCATAGATCTGAGTTCAGCCAAAGGCTGAGCTGAACAAAAAACATTGAAGCACATTATCATAAACTAGTTAGCTTGAAGCTTAATTCAAATGTATACTGAAGACCCATTGAAACCTCAAGTTTAAATTCTCAGAGCAGGGATTTGTATCTCAGTTCAAAGTGTTTTCAAGTTCCCTGTTCCTGGTAGCTATCTCCTCTTCCACTCTGGTGGCCTCCACTCGCATTGTTTCGCATTACTTTGCCTTTTACAAAATGCTGTGTCGAAGTTCAAGACCAAGTGTGGGGAGCGAAATCTGTTGCCGAAAGCTTATATTTTTATGCTGGTTGGTTACTTCAGATCCACACCTCTGCTTTGTATTATTTTAGAGCGAAATGAACGGTGTTTTGGAAAAGTATTCTTTAGCTTTTCTACTATTTTGCTACATTACAACCACAAAATAAGACTTTTTCTTTTATTGAGGATTTAAAGTTCAACACATTGCAGCTCATAACTGCAAAGCGGAAAGAAAAAGGGTACATGGCAGAAGAGCTTTTAGAAATAAAATGGAGAACACGACCATAAACACATAGCTTGACCTACAGTGAAATAGTTCTGATCAAAGTATAATTATGTGTTTGAATAGCCTAGTCAATGCAAAGACCTACATAAGTCAGGAATATGTGTCAGTACTTGAAATTAACCCATAATCAGACATTCTACATGCTATCTCACTGAGCTTGGGAAGAATGAAAAAAAAAGTTCCATCTTTACATGTGCAAAGATGTAGATGTAAACAAAACAAAGCAAAAAAAAAACCACATCTGTAATTTCAGCAAAAGGAGGCCTTACAAAGTAGTGTACCATTTTCCTTCTGTTTCACAATTATGAGCTACTTCGTTCTGGTCTACAACATAAAACTCATAAATTATGTTAAGGTTTGTGGTTTTAACGCAACAATAAAAAAAAAGTCCTTGAAAACAAATTTACACGCTTTTTTTACACAAGTAAATATCCACTCACCTTTTTTAGCACAAGAGGCTAATAATAGATGTGCCCACTCAACATGGTGCAGAATGTGTTAATGAATCTCACAGGGAGAAGGCGCTTTAGGTGGGTCAGTCGACCTTCAAAAATTAGATTTGCATGCACCTTGTTCCAAGTGTGTGGCCATGACCTGTTCCAAAGGCAGTCAGCTCTAACTACATCCTCAACACTTCTCTAATATATTTACATCTGTATTAAAGGCTTCAACTGGATCTCCAATGATGGCGTTATTGCTGGTGCTGAGTGATGCATATTTGGTATTATTTTGGTATTATTTCAGGCATAGATAGGTTTAGCAAGCTTTAGTTAAACTTTTGTGTGAATAATAAAGTATCTCTGGTGTCATCTCATAACCCTTTCATTGTAGAAATAAGATCAGTAGATTAGGCCCAAATGCAAGTACTTAACAGTAAATCCAAACTTCCAGGAATAAGGACTTTGAACTTCTCGTAAAAGCTTTGATATTTGAACTTAATTTATTTTTTCTTTTAAACCTTTCTGCAAACAGCTTTTTAATGCACATGTCTGTTTAAAAAGCCAGATAAGTAAAGATGAACAAATTATTTCATTCTCTTTTCAGGTATATTGTGTTTTGAAACGGAATAACTGGTTTTCTAACAGACTCAGATTAAAACCATTGAGAGTCTGATTATTTCTTTCCTGCTAACTGGAAATTAAAAAAGGGGTTACCACATTTGTGTATTTGTGTCAACTATTGCTTTTTGTAACACTCATTCAGCCTTCAGTAGTTACCAAAGTTTCAGCTTAAATAAGATTGTGGCTTCTGTGGGACGTCTTGATCAGCTGCTTTCACATGACCATTTAAAGAGCCACCATTTGTATTTGTTAGTCCTGTCAACTTTTCAATTCCTGCCGTACTATAAAAAGGAACTTTGTACGTTGGCGTCATGAGATCAGGCTTGGCCTGTTGCCTCTAACACCTTTGCAGAGGGAGATATAACTACGACCGACCCTCTGTGATACGATCCCCAAGGCCAACTCAAAGGACGTTATGCGAGGATTTCCCAGCCTCTAGACACGATGCTATGATACTGGAAAGTCCTGCCAGTGATTGACGCCTGGTTGAAGGACAGAAATGTTTTGCCATATCAGTGGGTTGTTTATACTACTGACCACAGAGATTTCAAGGTCACTGAATGTGCGGTGTTGATCTGCAATCTTTTTTTTCATCCTTTTTCCTCTAACCCACACAGAGATGAGGAGCAAATTTAAAAGGTTTAAATTGGTGGACTGATACAAACATTTAGCTACATATTAAACCTCTTCCATGTTTCATGTTGGTATATATTTTGGTGAACTATGCAGATGTTGACATCTGCATTGGGTTTGCACCAGCCTTGTCACTATTGAAGGCAGATCACCTGAAGATGTGATCTAGTTGAATCAAAAACATTTGAATGGGATAATGAATAGAATTTCATTCACCCTTCAGTCATTGATCGTAGGGTGAATGACACACACACACACACACACACCCCCTGTAGGTGCTTGGAAGATGGGCTATTACATGTCAGTCTGTTTATCAGAACTGGAGACATTTCTCACTACGCATACAGATGAAGGGGAGAACGAGTCCAAAACATCCATCAGTCTCTCACTCCTCGTCTGCCTGTACAGAATTTCCTGTGGCTTTTTTATTATTATTTTTCTTAACTCTTCCTTTTATTCTGCCTTTAAGTGCTTTCTGCACACGTTTTGCTTTTTTTTTTCTTTTTACTTTCACTTTGTCTCCCTGCGTCTTCCTCCCTGTGTTTGAAGTCTTCCCAGACCCCACAGCAACATATGGAGAGAGAAAGAGCAAGTGACTCACTGAGACGGAGACAGAGAAACAGAGAGGGAACACATTGCATGATCAGTCAGGAGTTGCAAGGGGTTGATTGCTGCAGGGTGGCTGGTGGCAAGGATTGAGAAATATGACAGATTTTCTTGTAGACTACCCAATGTGGGAGCCTAGAAAGTGCTGTCTCTCGCTGTCTCATGCTGACAAACATATTAGTCACTGCAATTTTTTTTTTTTCAAAACACACACACAAGCTCTGTAGGTGCCCATCCCTTTCCCCATTTTTACTCCTTCCTTGCATCTTACCAACACACACTTATTAAAATAAAAGAAAAAACTTTTCAAAGTCACACTTCTCAAGCAGCTACTCTTGGGGAATGCATGTAGTTAAAAAAAAAAAAAAAAAACATCCGGCTTTTCTCTCTGTGTGAAAGCCTAGCAGATGTCCGCGTGTGTGTTTGTGTGTGTGTGTGGCCACCAGGCAGAAAAAGAACAGAAAGCAAATTGGTTTCTGAATGGAAAATACAAGCAGGCATGATGCCACTGTGTATTCGGACACAGAGATTTTATAAGTCACCAACTTAAGTATATTTTTAAAAATTCAAACACTCTTTGGAGTAGAAGGATCATTAAGAAAACTATTTTATTTTCAGAACACAAAGAGGAGGTTTGAAAACTGAAAATAAACAGCTTCTTTTCTAAAATCACGATGGTGGCTGAGCTCTGTTTGATTATTTTATTTTATTCTATTCAGTTTTGAATCCATTTCAGATACCCAGGCAGAGAAGCTGCCTCTTTTCCTTTTTTCCAGACGTACCAGCCTGCATCAGTAATCAGTTTGTAGCCCTGCAGAATCGCTGGTCAGGAGCTGTGGAAGTCATCAGCACATGGAAGGAAGCACAGCACCGAGGGGAGATATCAGCCTTGCCAAACAACTGGTCATATCTGCTGCTGCTATTAGCACACATGTAAAGACATGCTCACCAACAAAACATGTCCGCAGTCTCTTTATTTCAAACAGTGCCTTGCAAAAGTGTCATTGGGGGTTTCATCCACCTGTGCGCATTTAGATAAAGGAATCCGCCCAGTAAAACTGAATGAAGAGCGTCTGAGAACAACGGCATTTTATTGCTACATATTCTTAATATTTCTTGGTTAAATTTAGGTCTGGACATTGTCTGCTTTGACCTAAACCATTCTTTTGACCTCAGGGTTCTTGCGCAGCTGCTAGTAGAACCGTCATCCATACTCGTTTTTTGCCACCTCTACCAAATTTTCTTCTATAGTGACTCTGTATTTAGCTTCACTTAATTCGGATAAGCTTTCCTGACCCTGAGAAAGAAAAATATCCCCACATCATGATGCTGCCAGCACCACCCCAGTGGTTGTGTGTTCAGAGTGATGTGCAATATTAGTTTTCTACCCCAAATGGTGTTTCTCTGTTTTCTGATGTGTTTTCTACTTGTCTTGTGGCAAAATAAACGTATTGTGGCTTTATTTTGGATTAAATTACCCAGACACTGTGGGGTTTTTTTAATTAGGTGACTAATAAATGAAAGTAATAGTTTAAAAATATTCTACCGGTGGAACTAGTACTATTTGATCAACATAGAGGAATTGTTTACTTAAAACAAGCTCCTATACCTTTCTGAAAAGTTACATGTAAGTTAGGTTTGTCTTATTTCAAATGTCTAGAAACTAGACCAAAAATACTTGGTAAGAGTTTGTGTTTTTACAGTGTGAATAAAAGTTAATTCTACAATTTCTGGATTTTATGTATACATTCTGAAGTGGAAATCTTTTCCACTTTGCAATGGCCTGTTATATTTATTCAGTCACCTAAAATCCTGGTAACTGCCTTAAAGTTTGTGACCTAAGTGGGTATGACCAGTTTAACACAATATTATGTTGACGCATCCAAACTTTGAAAGAGATGTTTAACACTTAAATGTTCACAGAATGTTGTAACTAATCTTTTAAAATTAACAGCTACTGCATTCGTTTCAAATAAGCTTTTCTTTTGAGTGAACATGCTAATACATTTTCACAGACAGACACCTAAAGCCACTTGATTACACATCATCGGATCTGCTGGAGGTTCAGTGTTTTTGCTCATTCTCGGGGTTTTGGTCAGAGGCTCACTGATACCCCTGCTCTTTTGAGCCTCTGTTTCCTGAACTGTTTGTGCAGGTAGCCGGCAATAAGAACAAGAGTGAAAAGAAGTACAGGAAGAGGAGGGAAGGGGGGTTCGGAGATGAGGAGGGTGAGGGGTGAAGAGTGAAGGAAGGAGAAAACAAGATGTTGAAGAAAGAGAAGTAGAGAGCACAAAGTGAGGGAGAAGATAGCCAAAAAAGTGTGTATGTGTGTGTGTATTCTGATGAAATCTGCCATCCTCAGCAGCCTCCTGTTAAAAGAAATCGGATTAGCTCTCCTCCGGGAGGGAGCCTTCAGGAATGCAGATGAAGGATTGCGGCACAGATTCCTCTCCTGGACTCTAAAAAGCCCTTAGCCACACACATCCACACACTCACACACCTTCTCTGTCTCCCTTTTCCCTCTAAAAGGCATATCTTCATTTCCTCCTATTCATAAAAGCTTAATTGTATGTGATTGAAATAGAAAAAGAGTGTCTTCGATCCTAATTCAGTTTGTCCTATTGACTGAGTTAACTTCCACCTCAACTTTGGCACTTGTCAGTTTTTCCGAATTTAAACGAGCTGATACGAGTTTGATTTAATTCATTTTTAGCATAAAGAATCGAGGCTTAGATGTAATAAATGTGCAGCTGCAAATGATCCATGTGACATTGACAACTATTGACAGCTTCTGCTTTAGCCTGAAAGGTTAGCAACTAAACAGGGTCTGTATCAACAGTTTGTCGTATTATGTGGCTTTTCAATTGTGTTTGAACTTGTACTTCATGAAGTTTAATTAATTAGCATTTCATAGCCAAGAAATATGATTAAAATGCAACATAAGTATAGTAAAAACCAGGAATCTAGCTGAGAATGCTGACAAAAGCTGGGGAAGAGTGACCTCATGTACTGATTAAAATGATGATTTATAAATTTGTCCATTCATCCATCCGTCTATTTTCTTTAGCTTTATCTGGAGTCAGGTCGCAGGGGTAGCAACTTAAGAAGGGAGACCCACAGCTTGCTCTCCCCAGCCACTTGTTCCAGCTCTTCTGGGGGAATCCCAAGGCGTTCCCAGGCCAGCCGAGAAACATAGTCCCTCCAGCGTGTCCTGGGTCTTCCCCGGGGCCTCCTCCCGGTGGGACGTGCCCGGAACACCTCACCAGGGAGGCATCCAGGAGGCATCCTGACCAGATGCCCGAGCCACCTCAACTGGCTCCTCTCGACGTGAAGGAGCAGCGGCTCTACTC
>CAEGAG010021491.1:0-11929 GCA_903067065.1 Brachyrhaphis terrabensis | reverse complement strand
ATGGAGAATTAGAAATTTTACAGACAGGTACCAGAAGTATTTGTGTCTGGGCTGGGTTGGCAGAAGCAGTTTGTTCTTGTGTGCCTTCTCACAAAACTGGTGCAGTGAGTTTGGCTCTCCTCCCCCCTGCTGGACCCACAGGCTATGGTCACATTTACAGAGATGCTAATTAGACCCATCAGAGTCGTCAGTTTCGCCACATTCGGATGCTAATAACCCAGTTGGCCCTCTCTCGGTAGCTCTAGGAAGATACCCAACTGGCCCCTCCTGGTAGAGACAGATATTTCTCAAAATCCTGGTAGTTCTAGTAAAAAGAACTAGTCTTTTTAACTAGACTAGTTAAATGTCTAGTTAAAGTGTTTGCTACCAATCACAAACCTAAAGGCTGGCTTGGTGCAGACGCCACTAGAGTGACCATCTCTACCTACCACTGGTTCAAATCAGTAGTTGAATTACTTTTTAGCTCTTGTACGTTTTTGCAGTACAGTTAACAAACACAGTTGGATCTAAAACTCCTTTCAATAGTTGTCCTGGATGGTCTGTCAAATATTCTTTGACTTTGTCAAATTTAAAAGTGAAAATACAGGGAGCTGGTGCAACGATCGCAGAGAGGTTAACCCTGACCTCTTTGTATGTTTGCACTTGCTTCCCTTTGTTTCAGAAATTATATCCAACTTTTGAGAGAAGGCTCACCGGCCACATCAGTGAAGGAATTGAGCGAGTCGAAGGGGCAAAAGTGGGAGCAGGAAGTCTTATTTTATTAATCTTCCTATAAACCTTCCGAATGTAATTTAGAAAAAAGAAGCGCAGCCTTCTTTAGGGAAAGTGACTTTCTACTTGTGGAAGATGAAAGACCAGTGAAACTGAGAGCAGTAGAGGTTTGGTTCTGAAACCTTGACCTCGCCTCTCTTTCTTCACTCACTCTCGAGTCGTTAAGTTGCTGTTGGAAAAAACCAAAGCTTTCTTCTCCCACATCCCCCTGTTCCTTGTTCGGTCTCACCCTCTTGGCTCTGTTCATAATACAGGGTCAGGACTGAACGACTTCCCGTTTGCTTCATCACACAATTAGGATTGATGACAACTACGACTCTGGCCTTCACAATCCCATAATAAACACTTTTCCCTGTCGTAGAGCCATATAATTGGGGCAGTTGCAGGGTAAAACATAACTCCGTCTTGTGCAGCAGAGTTAGATGCATGGGAAGCGAACCAGTTGCATCTGTCTCTGTCTGCCTTAGCTCACCTCGCACCTGCAAACAGTAAGTAGAGCAGAGTAAGAGTAATGCCCGCAGTTCAGGAGATGATGAAGAATCTTGTGAATACAAACTCCCAGGGAAAGAGCCACGCTGTTGCATCCAGCAACAGTTCCACCCACCTGCTCAGATTTAAAGCCGCTCCCGCAGACGTTTCCAAGACGCCCTAAATCTCCTCAGTCTGCCCAGCGGCCATGTTGTGTCACGTCTAAAATTTTAGGCCTGTTTATAGAGAGCATCTGACAAGATGAGAAAGTGTTGGTGTCGCGCTCAAATCAGGTTCGGAGGTGCTGAGGAGCATAGCATATGACAAAGTATGTCAGCAAGCTGAGGTGCCTTTTATTTTAGGAGTCTGAGCACACCGGAGGCCATATTGTTTTCCCTGATTCTGGCACGCACATCTCCACAGGTGTTCAGCGACGGGCAAACTCCACAGCCGGCCACCCGGCGGTTCACCCCACATGACTGGTATTCAGGTGGATCTCCCCTGTCGTCAATATCGATAATTACCAGCGAGGACAAAATTAGCTGTCAGCAGCCGTGACCCGAAAACCAGAATTTGAAATAATTAAGTTGACGGCACTCAGAGGAGGCAAAACTCCGGCCCTATAATGTCAACATCTCTCCATTATTTATTTCAAAAATATCCATGGAAATAAAACATCACAAATTGATTCACTTAGTTACTCATATTCACATTTATGTTTTTTTTTTATTTTATTTAATTTTTTTCTGAAATCTAATGTAATGTGTAAATGGTAACAGGAATCTTTCAGTGGTTTTACTTTCTCCATGTCAGTAACAATCAAAATCTTTTCCCCTGAGCATTTAGATTGAAAGCTTTCAAACATTTACTACGGTATGATCATTCCTCTTTAAATTATTTAATTGACAAAAAGGCTGCTTTGCTCATCTAATATTTGGCCCCTAAAGACTCTTCTTGAGCAAGTCTTAACACCTTTTAGGCAAAGTTGAGTTCTAAATTATTCATACCCCTGGCAGATTTAACATTGCGTTCACTCAACCAAGAAGTCTGTCTCTGGCCCGAAAAGGGAACTCACAGTAAAGCAATGTAAATGAATTACCAGACTTGAAAAAATGTACTGTAAGAAATTATTTGGAACCTTTTCTGTAATCAATAGTGAAGTCTTTATTGGCATTATAGCAACCAAACCCCTGTCATTTTGACAATTTGTCTTTGATTAGCTCAAAGTGTACAAAGTTGCACGAGTTTTTGAGCTTCTTACTATCATCCTAATCTTTAACTCTGTCCACAGATTCTCTATTAGACTGAAGTCAAAACTCTGGTTAGGTCACTTAAAAATGCTAATATTACTTTCACTCAGAAAAAACATGTAGGTCAAATGAGAAAAAAAACAAACACAAACAAACTTTAACCCTAAATCTACATGGGTTTGCAAAATGTTGGGCAAAGCTGAATATTAGCTTACTAACCTGCAAATACTTTAGTAGCCTACTGTAAATTTGGTGACCTCTTATTTACTACTTACTACTAGCTTACTAGGCTATTTTAAGCTTATTGTTTTAGTTTGCTATCCTACTGTTAGCCTGTTTGCTTTCTATTAACAAGTATTAGTTTTGTAGCCTATTAGTTTGTAGGTCTACTATAAGCCTTTTAGCCCTTTAGTCATCTTTTAGGTAATTAAGTTATTGCTAGCTGTTTTGCTTGCCATACAGTTTGTTTGGTTTCTAGTAGCTTGTTAGCTTACCGTTAACCCATTAAAATATTGTTAAACTCTTAGCTTACTTTTAGTCTCTAGCTCTATATCTCCTTAGCCCAGTATTAATTGATCAAAATTAAAATTAACTTGGTCATCTGCTATTATTTTGATAGTCTACTGGCTTGTTAGTCTGGAATTTGCTTTTTAAAATACTATTAGAATACCAGTTGCTTGTGGAGCCAACTTACTATTAGCTTGCTAGCATGCTATTAGATTACTACTTTTATTAGCTAACCGTTCAGGCTCAAAATAGGTATGTTATTGACACTTCATGACAAAAAAACTAATTAAATAGGTAAACATGAATGTAGTTAACTTAGTTTACATTACATTATTGTATTTTTCTCCTCAGTATGTTTTTATTAGATCGGTACAACTTTTGAAAACAACAGTGAAAATCATAATTTCTTAAGCTAAAGCACTTAGTAACAGGTAAAAAGAAAAACACCAACTATTCCCATGAGAAAATCAACCCTGCCCCAGTTTTGTCCTGACTTAATAGGTGCGACTGTTTCTCACTAGAGAAAACTTTCTATTAAGAACATCAGATTTGGAGCGCAGGCTGGAAGACCTTTCTAAAGATCCTGCTAAGTAAGCCTTTCTGTCTCATTACCTGATTTACAAGTGGAGTTCCTTGGACTGGATGGGGAACCCTCTAGGTGCGCACCATGAACCACACACACATACACACTCATGGGAATCATCTCAGACCTACACAGCTGCTGCCACAGTTGGCTGCTGGACAGACGGGCAGCACTCCAAAGATCCAAAGGACTTCTGTCTTTTAATCAACTGGTTCGATTATATTCCATTCTTTAAATTCCCGCACCGGTGTGATCTCTCCTTCACTGATGTTGGCAATAAGGTGATGGATGACATAAGCCTCCTCTTTCTTCCTCATCCTCGCTCTAAACCCATCTATCCTTCCAGTCTGGACTGAAGCAATAGAGGAGAGACAGAGTGATGGATGAGTTTGAGAAACTACCTTCCTGCTCTATTAAGTTCTCCACCTCAGAGAGGTGGATGAGATAAGGAAAGACAGATCATGAACGGTTCCAGAGGGGGTTAAAAAGGGAGATCTCCTGAATAAAGTTTCACTGAGCAGTTCATCCGTCATCGCATTCAAAGAAAGTTTCACTGTTGCTCGAAGGAGAGCAGCGTTCACTTCATCCGTCATAACTGCACAGGGATTAACAGGAAGTCTCCCTTTGTCTCTGTCCGTTATCTGGTCTGTCTTTCTGCTTTATAGTCTCTCACTTCTCCTCGCACACTGTTGTACTGTCAGTTCGAGTCAACCATTAAACCTTCACTAATCCCTCCCTTTTTTATTTGATTTTTTCCAAGATGATTCGTTGGCTTTTTTTCCTCTCAGCACTGCAGGCCTACTGTACGCTGTCCCTGCATATTACCTTCTGGCTCACTTTTTGACCACCGCCTCCCCTTCCTCCTTTTCCCACTACCCTCCTCCTCCTCCTGATTACCCCTTGCCTTATTCCCCCCACCCTACCCACCCACTTCCAACAGAAGCTCAGAGTAAGCCCTACTACTCCGATTACTCCCCCACTCGGCTGCTCATCCACAAGATGTGCACCAGCCACTACCTGGACCTCTTCATCACCATCGTCATAGGGCTCAACGTTATCACCATGTCCATGGAGCACTACGAGCAGCCACAGGTCAGGCAATTAACATCCCCTGTACATGTTGACACCAATGCTCAGTTGACTTTGCAGGAATCTTCAAACCTTGTTAAAGTTACCTTGAAACTCAAGATTTTATTTTAGAAGACCCAAAAAGCCTACCATTTCTTTGCATCTGGACCTTTTTTACTCCTAAATGAAATTCTCTGCATCCAGTTGTTTTAGTAGCTAGAAACAGGGTAAATTAAAGGAAATCCAGCAAGACAACAATTTCATGCATACAATGGAAAGACTTAGATAAAAGCCGGTCAATATGTTATGTTATAACAGCCTAGCAAAGTCCGGACGAAATTCTAATTGAGAATTTGTGGCAAAACTTGAAATTAGATTAACAGACCCACTTAATCCTATCTGACAGAGCTTGAAAAATTTTTTTTATAAACAGAAAGTAGGTTTCACTGGATCTTATTGAGGGGTATCAGATAAAAGAGGTTCCAGTTTTCACATGTGTTGAAAATAATTGCAACGTATTGTTGCAACGAAACGTTCGAAGATGACAGTTGCTTTTGCAACTCACTTCGGCTGATGTGCTTATCAGTTTCCGTAGCGCTCCTAATCTATGTTTTGGAATGTTTCCTTTTTGAGTTCAGTTTTCAAAAAAGATTTAATTGAGGGGGGGAAAAAAGGTAGGAGAGCGTTGCAATTTCCTGGAAAAAAAAAAACAAACCAACCTTTGGAGAACTATAAAAGTTTAGTCGAAACAATAAAACGAGAATCAATAAAAATGGAGAAAAACAATAAAAACTGCAAAAATATGACTGACTTTATGATCCAATGATCTTTTAACGGTGTGTGTTTTAAATATTCTCTTAAAATGCAAATGGCAGTAAAATATTATCAGGCATCGCTAACGCTACAAAGAAAGCAAAAAAAACCCATTACCTACAGAATTGCCAAAGGAAAGGCCACAATACCTTCTCAGAACTATAAAAGCAAGGTCAAAACAAAAAGTTAAACCTTACTGCTTAACCAGTTAAAGACATAAAACAGTAAATAATAAATAAAAAGTTATCAACTTTGATCAAAAGGTCGAAACACAATTGTGTTTGAACATTTTTCTCTAAAACATAAAAATGCTTTAGAGAGGTTCAAGGAGGGGGCGACAAATCTGCTAGAATATTTATGGGAAGCCTTTCTGTCAAATGGTTGTACTCAATAATAAGCAGTAAATTTAAATTGATAGCAAAGTTAGAGTAGACGGTGAGATAAGGAGATGTTTTACAAACTGGGCCTTGCTGTTCGGGGATAATTTGCCACCCAGGAGGGTTTAGTCAAATCCCCGCTGACCAGCAGTGCTCTCTTCGTCTCTCTGCAAAAGGTCAGTTTTTACATGCAGATGGAAGTGGTGAATTCTCCCACAGGCAACAAAATGGACACTTTGATTTTTATGTCCTTTTCACTGAAACTGAGAGAGGACAACTTGAGCGATCTAATAATGGTAAGGTCTATCGTAGAGAAAAGGGATGAAGTCTAGTTGACATAGTTTTTTTAAAACATTTCCACATTGTTCCATTTCCACGATGGTTTTAAGTACAGTATCATTGTGATTTTGTGAAACCCATTGCTCTGTTTAACTAAAAATATAGTATGAGGTCTCCGTCTGCTTTGTATTAACTTTTTCTGATGTCCTTTAAAGGAACTTGACAACGCGTTGAAGATCTGCAACTACATCTTCACCCTCATCTTTGTTTTGGAATCTGTCTTCAAGCTGGTGGCCTTTGGATTTCGCCGTTTCTTCAAGGACAAGTCAGTATTCCAACCATGACCACGCTTCCTAAGTGATGTTGTTTTCAACCATCGATATCTTGATTTGATGTGTGCGTCTAATGAACCGCTTACTGGCGGTGCCGTTCTTTTAAGCGCTGACTCATGTGGAAAACCTAAACCCGTGTTCAGGGAGCTTAGGCGAACTCTTTATAAGCTGCATCGGTAAATGTCTGCGTGAATACAAAAGGCCTCGTTAAACGGCCATAAAGCACAGCCGCTTCAGATGATATCATAGTTTAAAAATTCCTGGCTTCCTTTTGAAAACCACACAGTAACGCACCAGAACAATCCCAACGGCACACACGCTCTCCAGCACACGTTAGAATAAATATGCACCCGAAACACACGCACACCTCGTTTGTTTGAACCAGAGCTACAGCCACCCAGGACTTCACGATGCCCACTGGCTTTGTCACAGTTAGAACCTTATCCTGTTTGACTTTGGCAGGAGTTTAGCTAAACATCTCAACACTGCAATTCATTCTTATTCCTAAGGAAAATAACCCAGAGCTGTAACTGAGAGTTGTACAATTTTAAACCCATTTTTCATGTTGATTCTATATTTTCCAGTGGTATTCTGATGGACTGAGTAGAAACACTGAAAATGCTACTCAACTACCTGCATCTTTATTATCTACTCAGTCATGGTCTTTCAGTGTGTTTTTTGGACCTTTTGACCTGAAAGTGGATAATTAAATATAGAGTCAGTTTGTTACCGTCAGCCTGTCTATTTCACAAGCAGTTTTAACATTTATTTTTATAGCATAAATGATGTGGTCTCCAACTAAGCCAGACATGTTTTTTAGACAAATTTAAAATATTTCATTAGAGATGTAATTTATGAAAATGGTACGCTAATGCAGCTCTGACTTAATGGTATTGTTCAATCAAATGCCATGCTATGCAAATGTTCTGTCTGCCATGACAAAGACTTGCCTCTATTTGACAAAAATCTGCATGGGGCTTAAAAGTAACATTAATAATTCTTTGAGCAGACCAGGCAAAAGCAGTAAGAGAAACCCATTTGCTACAGTAAGATGGCCAGATTTTTACTCCCTTTTCCTGGAAGTCAATTTGAAGGTTGAGTTTCCAGTCTCAAATTCGTGACTCCTTTCTGACTCAATTCCAACTCTCTAGTTGCCGCTTCAATCCTGGAGGCGATGACTCAGAAAGAGGAAATGTGCGGTAGTTCTCCTGTACCTCTTTGCAGGGAGTCATATTTGTCAAAGGCTTTGGCGAAAAGAAGTGATGCACAGCAAGTCGGCAATGGTGACTGATGAATGTGTGTGTGTGTGTGTAGGTGGAACCAGCTGGATCTCGCCATTGTTCTGCTGTCCATCATGGGCATCACTCTGGAGGAGATTGAGGTCAACGCTTCGCTGCCCATCAACCCAACCATTATCCGCATCATGAGAGTGCTGAGGATAGCAAGAGGTACGATCTCCCTCCCTCCCGGTTCTTTCCGCCTCCTTCCTTGATGCTCTGCCAGATACGTCTGTGCAGCTGCTTCTTACATGGCGCTTTGCCTTTTAAGGATCCTTGTAAAACAGATGCATCTCTGGGACTCCCCTATCTGTCATTTTTGCATGGCATTTCCCAGCAGGGCTCGGGTTGAGGGCGAGCCAACCAGATGCCACAGGGAAACGCACTCGGCAGACAAACAAAGCACCGGCAAGGTCTTAATCTGCAATGAGCGTGGTTATGGCAGAGAGAGAGATAAAGACCGGCGTAGGGAGGAATATAGAGAATGATGAATAACTTCTGACCTGGAGATCCATCACCGGGAGATGGGATGAAGCCATAAAGAGGAGCAGTTGCTGTCAGAGCGAAAAAGATTGAGATGAAGTTAATGACGAGGGGAAAGGGATGGAGGGTAGGTAGAAGACGACAAACAGGAAAGGTGATTTGGTAGAGGAGAAAACAAGCCAGGAAAATTTGAGAGTACCAATTTACTTAGTTCCGATATGTGTTCTGTTAATGGATGTAAATGAGGGCTTGTTTGGAAAAAACAGGAGGAGGAGAAGCTGCAGGACAGAAATGAGTGAAACTCCTGCTTTAAAACTTTACAACAATCCATCTGTTTGCATTTGTTAAATACAGTGGAGTTAAACGGAGGTAAATGACCAACAACTGCCTGCAAATTGCTGGAATCCGGAAATACTTACAGCTACCTCTGAAAATGATTAGAACTGCCTTTTTTAATAGCTTAAACATCAAATGTACTTTTTACACCCGTAGCGGAAACTGTCTTAGCATGACTCCAGACGCAAACATCCACTGTCTTCCTTAATTGGCAAACAACCAATTGGTTGACCCTCCTGGATTAGTTGCTTTGCAAGTGCCAGCCAAAAGTGTGTCAAATAGCATTGCACCCAGGTATTTCAATTTCTTTCGACTATTTTAGATATACTGTATGAAAGTTAGTTACATTCCACGAATAAGCAGGCATCAACTCTGTAACCAAAACCAGACTCCACCTTCATCTCTGCAGTCGTATAGCTTTGACAGGTTTACAGGTTTTGGGTACAATTTGACTCCCTTCAGATTGTTTTTTGTTGCAGCTTTTTCTTCTATACTGCTCAGGCCCTCCCCCCAAAAAGAGAGAACCCAATGCAGAGTATAGCTAAATATATGAGATGAAAACTATAACACCTCTGAAATGAGTCAGAAAACAAACAGTAGATAAAGGTGGTTTCTGTTAAGAAACCATGTCTTAACAGTTACTGTGTCACAGTTTATTTTTCTACCCAAAATGCTGTCACACGTTTAAAACTGATCAGGCTTCTTCAGTTCTTACATGACCTGAGCCGTCCTTAGTAATCAACTCCATCAAAACAGATTGAGGGGAAGCTAACGTATGGCTTCCTGTCTTGCTTCAAAATAAGAGACTACAGTGTATGGAGCTGAAAACACCCACCGTTATCATAACGTTATCATCGCAAAACATGTAAAAAATGGAAGCAGCACAAAATGTTTGGTCAAATTTTTCATGTAGAATTTCAATCTGTTGGATTGCTGAGACTCTTTTTTTTTTTTTTTTGGTAATTTCTAGTACTTTTTATTTTTTCTGCAAGGGGTCGTTTTGAACAAAACATTAGACGCAGTTTTTGATATTAGTCTTGTACCTTTATATGTCTGTGGGTTTGCTGTTAAAATGGGAAATGCACCAATTCCAAAGGGATGAGCCAGTCTGGATAGCAAAGAAAGATTTTTAAAACAATTTCTTGACATTTTCTTTACTAGTGCTCTGTCACAAGAACATAATTGCTTCCTAATTCTTTATTGATTTGACAGCTTCAAAAGAACCAGTTGCCCAAAACCTGGAGATGTGAAAATCGGAGGACAAAAAATAAAGAAAAAAAGAAGCGGCATGTCTAAAAACACAGAGAAGCAGTTTGTAAAAGTGATATTCTTACGAAAGAGGAGGGGAAAAAAAAGAAGAACCTCCGGAAAAGACCTCACACATGCATAATTTTTAAGTTGATTCAACTGTAATTCGCTAAAACCTCATTAGAAAAGGTCCGGAAGCCATTCCGAAGAAAGGGATGCAGAAAGAAAAGGAGGATGTGAGTCAAATTACACAAGAACTGCACCGAAGATAAGTCTTACAGAGTAATTATCACTGATTAGGACGTTACGATGCAGGATGTGGTAATTAAAGCAACGTGTACGAAGTTGGTCAGACGAGACGTGGAACATGGAGCGTCTACGGCCATCTGTAAAATACACTGCAGCCTTTGTCGTGTTTCGGGGGGGGTGTTGCATTAAGTTGGGTCGAGAGGTTTTCCCAAACAGATAGAATTACAGATACACAAAAGTCTTGCCAGATTTTAAACCACCGTACAAAACTGTTTCAAAAGCGTCTGAGTGGCGACATGGGGAGGATCCAACAGGACGATGATGCCAAACAGACAACCAGAGAAATTAAACCATGTCTTGAAAAGGAAACAAAAAAAGCAATGGAAAACTAATAGTAAGAGAGAGTGGACTTAAACCTTACAGCGAGGAATCTTCTTGGACAACAACAGAATGTAAGAAAATCAGTAACCAAAGAAAAGCGTTGCAGTGGTCTCCTACCTATTCGCAGTTCAGTATTTGTGGATTCAAGTATTTTTCTGTGAATTGTGACTGTAAAATGTTCCTGGAAAGACATAGGTAGTTTTATTTTTCTAAAATATTTGAAAGAAAATGCATCTTGAGAAACTGAGATACCTAGATGCTACTTGACACACTACTGCAAAGCAGCCAATCCAGGCACACAATTAATTTTTCTTGGTACTGATTGGCTGTAACCCCAAAAGCAGGATTAAAGAAGACTGCAGATATTAACTTGTGTGGTTGTGTTAAGACGAGTTCCTCTGTGCATATTAATGTATATTTCATGTTTGAATTATTAAAATAGGCGGTTATAATTGCAGGTTTGAGCTATTGCTGAGTCGCTGTGGTCCATCACTCCTACAAATACTAGGGGTTCACTGAAAATATTTTTCCAAATGTAGAACTGTTTTTAAAGAGATACTATAAAAGGGAAGCTTGCTAAGAAGATGGAATCTCTTAATTCTCATGGAATAGGTTTCCTTCACTCAATCCACCACCAAGCCTGACATAGTCAAGTGTAAAGCAAAGTGTTCTGATGTAAAGCACACTACAACTAGACTCTAATGGTGCATTCACACCAGACCTGCTTAGTCTCCTTTAATGGAACTCTAGTTTATTTGCCTAGGAACTAGTCCGGTTCATTTGGGGAGGTGTGAATGTGCAATCGAACTCTGACCAAAAAATTTAACTCTGGTGATGTTCAAATGCATATGAGGATAAAAGCGGGCCGGAGACCGCTCCAAAAGCAGGAAGCTGACTATAGTGCAGGGCATTCTGGGTAAATATGATCAAAACAAATTTGCTAGTCTAGCGCTAGTGGGAGAAATGGCCTATGTTCTTTGGCTAAAGACTAAAGAGAAATCCTCCAACCACTAAAATCTGATATCAATGCATTTTTGTTTACATTTTGTGAAGAAGAAAGTTCCGCTCATGTCTTCTTTTGAGGTTTTTGTGTTTTTCCCTTCTGTGGTTCTTGGTGCAGCACCAGTACAGTAGGAAAACAAACCGCACCAGCTGAAAATGCAACAAGTATTGCAACTTTGGTCCCCGACTGAACAGAGTCCATCAAACTGTCAGGAGTGAAAACACCCTAAAGCAGTGAAGAGTCATGCCTTCCTCAGATGGAGGAGTGCAGGTTTTGCAGTTGCTAGGAGAATGGCACTTGCCATCAGGCTTTGTGTCAATAATCCCTAGAGAACATGTGTCAAACTCAAGGCCCGCGGGCCACATGTGACCCGCCACGTCATTTTATGTGGCCCTCTCCCCCCACCACCGTTTTACAGGCCCTTTATTGACTTAAAATAGGTTTTGAGCACGAATAGACTACAAACTACATCTCCCATAATGCCTTCCGAGTGTTACGAGCCAA
>CAEGAG010021394.1:0-13038 GCA_903067065.1 Brachyrhaphis terrabensis | reverse complement strand
GAAGCAAAATTAATAACATGAAGTTTGAAAAAAAAAAAAAAGTTAAACCAACAGGTTTAATTCACTTCGAGGACTTAAATCGCGACTACAGCAGATGCAATTCCACGAGAACTCTACAAAACATGCAATCCATAAGAAGCAACAGAGAAGCTGATTCAGCCAAAGGCAGTTCAGGTTAATTTAACTCCAGTCCAACCATCCAGCCCCCATTCAGATGCAACTATGCACAGAACATTTTGATCTACTTATTAGCGCAGCACAATCAAAGTCAGCTGGTTCAGGACAATCTGCTCCACAGGCCAAAAAAACTAAACAAAAACACAAACGACTGAGCTCAGTCAAGTTCAAGTTCAAGTTCATGGCTGGTTCCCATCAAGTATCCAGTGCACTCTGATGTGTAGGTTTTTATTTATAAGAAGCTGAGAGTTTAAATCAAGCCACTAGCTGAAACTTTACAGACTTGGTCACCCCAACCAACCAGCATCCACAAGTGTTTACTGACTGCTCTCAGGTTGGTTTCATTTAAAATGAGTGAAAATGAAATGCTAATTCTCTCTCTCTCTCTCTCTCTCGAAGTTGGATTTGAAAGAGCACGCACCCCAAGAAGTGTGCACGTTGCTTATGGAGCCTGTCAGCATCCATCATGATGCAAAACTGAATATTATAATAATTGAAACCTCGAGCATTTCTGGAAGGCCCTAATCCATTCTGAAGGTAGATGCCAAACAGCGTGCAGCTCAAGCACCAAACACCAGCAGCCAGCGACATTAACAAAAGCAACACAAAGCAAAAAAAAAGAAGATGACGAAAGGATTATTAAGCACTTGCAACACCTTTTTATTATATTTGTAAGCAGTAAAATTCTTATCACAATTAAAAGGAAGGAAACACCTCTTAAAACTTTGAACAAAAATTAGCACAGAACGAAACAACTGCCCGTGTTTGTAGCTCGTCATTGTACATATTTATAGGTAAAGAAACATTCTTTTTATAAATACTGTTTCATCTGTAGCAAGTAAATACCATAATTTAATTACAAATGGATAAATATGGCAGCTGATATTTACAACAAAAGAAAGGAAAGGGTGTGTGGGTAGAGAACAAAAAACAAAAAAACCAAACAAACAAACAAAAAAAATAAATTGAAAAAACGACACAACGTTTATTTGACCTCACAATCTTTCCAGATAGTGTTTTCTCTCCTTTTTTTTTCTTCTTCTTCTTCACAATTCAAACTTGCAAAGCACAAAACATCACAAGTTAAGCCCCAGCAAACTAAAAATATACATTCACGATCATGATTAATGTGGTCTGTTGGAGTTAGAAGGTTAACTTTGGCACTCTCTCCAGTTTATAGATGTTTTAGTATAGTACAATCAGTTTGCCTCAGGATCACAATATTCAACAGTATTGTACAGGTTTTAATGGTAATATGTGCACTAAGATTCCAGTTAGAGAAACAGCTACCTGAAGGAACATCTATACACCAAAAGACTTGACAAAACTACCACAACCAAATGGGAACGTGGATTTATTTATTTTTTTTCTTCATTTTCTCCTTTTAAGTTCCTATTTACAGTATGAAACACACCCTCTAAGGTTTATTTATTATACACATTTTCCTCTGTTGGTCATCATCATCATCATCCCACCTGGTGGACAATAACATACAAAATAAATGTTGTTTTTTTGTGTGTGTGTCTCCAAATAAAAAGTATATCCTGCGGAATGCCCCAGTGCTGTGAAGTGTGTGTGGCTTCATTTTTTTTTTGTTTTTTTGTTTTTTTTTTCTCGAACTCAGTCCTACACATACCATTCACTGAAATTGGAGGACAGGCCACTGTGGCTGGTGGTGTTGTGCACAGCCGAGGCTGGGGACAGGGTGGTGTTGCTTTGGGTCTCGGTGGTGGGGGACACCAGGCCCGGGGGTGTGGACGATTCGTAACCGGAGCTTGCAGCTGGCGATGAATCCGACGCAGGCGGAGTGGACTCGTGGACCTGATTGATGAGAGAATAAGAAGAATCAAGCATTTGTAGATAAAACAAAAAGAAGCAAAAAAAAAAAAAAAAAAAGGCAGATGTTGGCATTTGCAAACAGCTGACAAAAGTCTCAGTTATTGCAATGCAAAATCTGAGACACAACCAGAGATTTGATTATTGACATCATAGTACACACACACACACACACCCACCCCTCCATAAGCCAGATATATTTACCTTCATGTGTTTTCGCAGTGAGCTGGGGTGTGTGTAGGACTTGTCGCACATTTTACACAGATATGGCTTGTCCGACGTGTGGACGTGCATGTGTTTCTTTCGGTCACTGCTGTTCGCGAACCTTCTGTCACATCCCTCAAACTCGCACTGGAAAGGTTTCTCTCCTGCAGAAGAAAAAACAACAACAACCAGATATGAGTCAGATGTCACTTTTTCTTTTATTTCTTTTTTTTTTTTTTTTTTATGAAATCGCCTCAGGTGTTGCATTGATGTAGGTAAAACAACAAAATTTGTGCGTAAAAGTTCAACCTCCCCCTACCCCCTCATCTTTCTCTCTCTCTCTTCCTAGCAGTGGTGTTTACTAAAGTTTAGGCAGCTGATTTTAAAACGAGTGTGGATAAAGGAGGAGGAGGAGGAGGAGGAAGAGGGGGAGGAGGGGGGGGGGTGAGTTGGAAGACTTATTTGGCCTAAATAATGCGCATAGTGATTTAGGAAAGGGGGGTTGGGGGTGGGAAGGCCGTTGTCGATGGGGCCTTTACACTGGAGGCATACCATTTGGTACGAAGACAATAAAAATCTAATTAGCACGTGATTAATTTCATGTATCCCCCCCCCCCAAGAAAATGCGTTCAAATGCGGTAAAAAAAAAAAAAAAAAGAAGAAGAAGAAGAAAGAAAAAAAAAGTGGCTGATAATGGCCCAGTCTAGCGCCTCAGCTCATATCAGAAGGGGCGCAAACAAAAGGCTTTCCCCCTGCTGCTGCTGCTGCTGCTGCTGCTGCTGCTGCTGCTGCTGATCCGCAACAACGAGATGCAACGAGACGAGATCGAAATATTTAATTAATAAAGCCCAGATAAAACGCTACGGGGAGAGGAGCGCAGCGGAGGAGATAAGCGCTATTAAAGCGCGTTCGTGAACGAGCTGATGCGATTTACTAACACTGGCCGGCCGGGGCTGCTCAGCTGCGCACGCAAAGCGCTCCCACTGTTCGGACTGACCCATTTCTACTGGACGTTAAATAAAAAGTAAACAGCACCAGTTCGGAAGCTTTCGGTGCGACTGGGAGGAGGAAAGGAGAGGGGGGGGGGGAGAAACCTGTTTTAACATCCGATAGTTGTAAAGGAGTCCAGTCAGAGCACGTTTAATGGTAAAAGTGAATGATAGCCGCTTCGGTTCTAAATCTACTAAATTTACTACGACTGCGATCTACTTTAGTAGCCTAAAATACTCGCTCTTAATCAGATTCTATCGTGAGTTTTCTGAGGGCAAGACGCGGTTGGATGGCATGAAAAATAACAGCACACGCAGGCCAGTAACAATTACACAAATCCTAATTGTTTAAATCAATTTACAGGTAATTCCCGGAGGTACTATTTTTAAAATCTAAGATCCCCCTCCTGCCCCCAACCCAACCCCCCACGCCGTGGTTAAAATTAGAGGCCTACCTGTGTGCGTTCTCTTGTGGATCTTCAAGTTTTCCGAGCGGGCGAAGACCTTGCCGCAGCCGGGGAAGGGGCACGGGAAGGGCTTCTCCCCCGTGTGCACGCGAATGTGGTTCACCAGTTTGTATTTCGCCTTGAACGGCTTGCTCTCCCGGGAGCAGTCCTCCCAAAAGCAGATGTGGTTGGTCTGCTCCGGCCCGCCGACGTGCTCCACGGAGACGTGCGTGACCAGCTCGTGCATGGTGCTGAAAGTTTTGTTGCAGCACTTCTTGGGGTTGCTCAGCTGCTCCGGGTCGATCCACTTGCAGATGAGCTCCTGCTTGATGCACTGCTGCCTCATGTAGCGGAAAAAGGCACCGGGGTGATGGTGGTGGTGGGCTGCCATGTTCATGCCCATGTTCATATTCATGGAGCCGTACTGGTTGTGGAGCTGCGCGGCCGAGTACGGGTCGGTCCGCGGGCTGGAGACCTGGTGGTACTGCTCGGAGCGCCCGAAAACTTCACCCGGCAGTCCGAGCCTCATCTGGCCGTTCAGGACGTTCGGGGAGCCGTGGGAGCCGTGCTGGTCGTGGATCCCGGGGAAGAGGATGTGGCTCTGAGTGTCTGTGTGGGAGTGATGAAGGGACCCCGCCGTGGGGCCAAAAATAGCGTGCTGGCCGCTCGCCGGAGAGGATTCTCCGAAGCCGCGGCTGCGGAAGAGAAAGTCCCTGGTGGAGTTGAAAGGGGAGCTCGCGTACGACGTGACATGGGCGGCGTGGGCCCCCAGAGCCGCAGCGGGGTAGCCCGGCGCCTGGGTGGTGAAGGCAGAGCTCTGTCCCGGGGAGAGATCGTGGTTCAGCTTGAACGCACCCATGTGTGCGGAGTCTACGAAGCTGTTCTGCGCCAAACTCAAGTCTCTGTCCTGCATCTCGCTCGCGGAGTGATGCCTGGCGAACGTACCCACTCCCAGTCCGGGGAACTGGTGGCCAGCATCAAGTAACATGGTTTTCTTTATTATTATTATTATTTATTTTACGAAACCAGCGTAGATGTCTTCTTTTTTTATTATTACAGTAAGAAGAAAGATTAAAAGAAAAAAAAAAAGATCAAATGTTGACACGCAACGATGCAACTTCCAGCTTTGGAAACACCATGTCAGGCGTGAATCAAAAGCGCTTCTTCGCGCATAACTAAAAGATTTTAATTTAACTATCAAGGGGAAAAAAAATAAATCTAATTTACATGGGATCGAAAAATCCAAACGAAAGTGAAGGATTCCCTTGTGTCCTCTCCTCCTGGCTGTGCTTTAGTGAAACTAAGAAGAAGAAAAATACTGTTCGATCAAAACAATTATCTTATTAGACGTCTTCTGCGCACGCCGACCGAGAGTGTTTGGAGCATCTCAAGAATTAAAAAAAAAGAAAAGAAAAGGAGAAAAAAAAAACATTCACCGCGGTCCAGTTGGGGCACGGATTTATGTCTCTGGCTCGGAATGAGCGCTTTATCGGCGGAGGGTCCCTGTTTCTCCGTGGACTGGCTCTACCTCCTCTTCCGCCCCCTTTAACTGGAGCCCGTTCTCTCCTTCCGCGCAGTCTCATTGGCCACCGCGCCTCATCAATCCCAGGTGCCCCTCCAATGGCAGGTAGAGCTCTGGCGACTTAATAGCGCAACGCCATTTTTCCAAGCAAACGATTACCGCCTACTTTTTAGGGTTGAAGATTTTCTCCCCCCCCCAACCCCGTGTTCCTTTTGAGCAGGCTTAGAGGATCACGACAAGGGAGAAGAGGGCGCGTTTATTTTCTTTTAATTATTTATTTTTATGTCTTGTTATTGTTGATATTTTCAGGGTGTTACGCTGGTCATGGCAGTGAATGATAAACAATTTGTTTGATAGGAAAATAGTGATTTATTTGTTTAATCCTGCCAAAATCTGGCGCATTTCTAAATGTATTCAAAGTTAGCAAGGCACATGTCACACAACGTCGATCGATCGATCGATCGATAGATAGATAGATAGATAGATAGATAGATAGATAGATAGATAGATAGATAGATAGATAGATAGATAGATAGATAGATTTTATTGGAATTTCAATCCAACACAAACCAGCAAATAATAAAGTTATAGGTAATACTCCAAAAGCATCAGCTATCTGATGAGACCAAAGTTGAACTTTGTGGTCTAAACGCAGGAAACAAAACTTTTCCAACACAAATCTCCATAGCAACATATAGCCACACAAACATTTGCAAATGGATTCACAACCCCTTCAGACCCATTCAAAGGACCTACATGCATCGATATTCAGATTTAGATGACATCAAATTTGAACTTTGACCCTTAAGGCACAACCACAACCATCATGGGGAGACATGATGGTGGTGGCATCATAATGCTGAGGGGATGCCACTGCAGATAGACTCAGTTGACAAAGCATAAATGTGTGGCTCCATGTGGATTTCGGTGGCTTCCCAAACGACCACAACTGGATATGTTGTGGTTCTCCAGTTTTCACCCTACAAACCACCGGTGCTGGTTGCTGGCGAGTTAATGTTAATGGTTCTGCATAGGGCTGCTGCTCCCTCTGTGGTTCCCGGCAGCCACCACACCAAATGAAGTGGCATGTTCATGGTGGTGAACACCAAACGGATCAAAGTGAGTCCTCGGTGGTCTGTAAATCTGAGGCTGTTTTTGGATGAAACGTGTCGTATTTATATTGTTTTAGTTTCATCCTAAGATCTGGCTGAAAAACACGTTCAGACAATTGTTTTCTTCTTATTCTTCGTCTTCTCAAGCCCGCATTTTCCTGGCAACTTTCCACTCAGTCTGAGCCGAAACGGTTAACACACACGCCATACATCACAGCTGCTCATTCGCTCCCCGAAGCCAAAAAGGAAGTTTACTTACATTTTCACCACATAAAAATCCACGCAGGCTCCCTTGTCCCGTTCACCACAGAGGAGCCCTCTGTCAGTCTCGACTCTACGGACTCTGGGCGACAAATAACGGTGAAAGCCTAGGGAAAGTTTTTTTTTTTTTACTTTTTTTTTTCTTCTTTAAAATTGTGTGTCTCCTGGCTCGAAGTTAACGGGGGGAGAGGCTGGGCCGCTGTGTGTGCGCCATTCTCCCAAGTCTATTTCAACCCGCACCACAGGAAACGCAGGAGCTGATCCAAGTTCAAAGTCACGTCTGCCGACCCCTATAAGAAGTTCTTTATTTTTGTGGGGAAACCAGGGAGCATTCCCCAGATAGAGAGAAAGGCATAAAGAAAATTAAAAAAAAAAAAAAGAAGAAGAAAAAGGAAAAAAAAAATCAATAGGGGAAGGCTGCAGCTCTCTTCTATCTGAAGGAAAAGAAAGAAGAAAAAAAGAGGGTCGGGCCCATTGCAAAATCCCCCCAAAGAGCAGTATTTCAACAGGTTATTAGAGGCACTATATTACACATTGAGAGCCGTTCTGCAGATGTAGTGCCATAAATCACTGGGAATGTGAGTCAAAATGGGAAGTGAGAGCTCACGGAACGCAGTGACAGCCTCAGCACTGCGTGCGGGGAAACGCCATCAATAAAAGCTGCAATCTTGATCACATAAGGGGCGCTCCGGCTGCGTTATTATAAGGAACGTTCCTCCTCTCTGTTGGCCCGACAGCATCAATATGTTGACACGTTGGAAGGTTACTTGTGTGGCTTCGGCGACCTTGCGTTTCATGGATGTTTGACCTCTGACCCGTTAAGACCACATATGCCGCCCCTTGACTCCTTTTGGTAAAATAACCCAGTTTATGACAAAGCGTCTTTGTTTTAGAGGGAAAGAGAGGGTCTCTGATACCCCCATCCTCACCCCCACCCCTTATTCTTCTTACTGAGTCTGAGACGTCGTCAGCTTTTAGGTGATAAAGGAACTATAAGTCAACAGTTATTAACTCAAAAAGCAAACATTTGTGCCTTAATTTCTGCTCGAAAAAACAAAAAAGGAAATTCTACCCCAGTGTGCAGTCATGCATAAACCAAAACTTGTGTGCATAAATCGCCCAGCAAGTCCAGTGACAAATTTTTATAACCAAAGTCAGATTTTTTTATTTTGTTTTTTTAAAAGTGTGTTTATGGATCATGCCTACATTTATTGGGGCTTGGGAAGCAAAGCTTCATAAACAATGCTCCAGCTGCTCCAGTGTGTTTTATGGGCTCCCATGAAGTAAAGCGCTCTTTTGGAGCTGATAGAACGTATTTATATATTTTTTTACTACATAACAGCTTGCAAAAAAGGCTATAATTATTTTATTATTATTATTTTTTTACTTTAAAATTCTAGGATAAAATACCAAATTAAAATAGAGTCACTCTTGAATTGAAATGAAGTTAAATGACAGTTATAACACTTTATTTATTTATTTATTTATATCTAAATGTACACATAAATATATATTTATTATAGGAGCTAATAACATATTTTCAGCCTGTGGTTCCCTTGTAGTAAATTTGAATTGAGTCAAACATTTTTTTATAGAAAATGATGAATTTGACGTCATCTACTGACTGGGTGAGAGGAAAAAAAAAACAAAACAAAAAAACTGCATTTTGCAGTTTCGTTGCTGCCCACAAACAGGGACGTGTAACGTCAAAGTACAAGCTGGAGTTGAAGAAGTAAATAAAAAGATTTCATCAAAACTTTTACAAAAGGCGCACAGGGTTAAATGTGACGAGATTCTTTTTTTTTTTTTTCCAGAGGCAATGGGAATTAATAATCGGGTGAAGATATAATAAAAGAGTCATTAAATAAGTATATACAATTTTATAGTAGCGGCTGTGGTTTTACTTACTTCCGCGTGGTTAAAGGCAGATTAAGTAACCCCAGATTCACACTTGATTACATTTGAAGAGCCGAAACTGGGATATTGAGGATGACATCCGGTTAAGAATAACAAAACCTGGAGTGTGAAAAAGTTTTCTTTTTTTTTTTTTAATAATTACAATTTTATTTTCTACTGAATTATATGTAACTTTGTCATTTTTTTGTCCCTGTGCATTTATTTATTTATTTATTTACTTATCACTGTCATTTTATACTTTAGATTGGCGTGTAATGTTTAAATCTTTTTTTGTTGTTGTTGTATTTTCCCACTCGTGCGCTATGGTCATGTTCCATGTTTCTTTTTTGGAAGATCTTGTTTACCAAAATTCCAGAATTTTAAATAGATTTTTCTTAAAAAAAAAAAAAAAAAAAAAAAAAAAAAACCCTGGTGTGGGTGCGTATTTTCCCCACTCCCTTCTACAGTCTAGTTGTCATCTTATCATCTTATACAAAAACAAGCATCTGGTTTATTTATTTATTTATTTATTTATTTGGCAGAATAATAGTGAGGCATTTGGAAACACCAGTTCTCGGGGTGAACTGGAATGCACTTGTCGCGTAAACTGATATTTCGGTCATCCACACACGCACAGGCATCAGTAAACACACACACACACCCCCACACGCACGGACACATAGATAAAGAGAGAGAGAGAAAGAGAGAAAGAAAGAGAGGGAGGGAGAGAGAGAGAGAAAGAGAGAGAGAGAGAGAGAGACGCACAAACCAGATCCGCTCGGTAACTTTGTGAGTACAACTTTTTGGAGTCAACAGCGATAAAGAGAGTGAGGGGGCGGAACCCTGCTGAGCCCCTGCGCTGAACGACAGCCAATCGCTTCGTTCTCCTAACTGCCAGTCACCGAAATCCGTCCAATACCCGCAGTGCCATTTCTAAACTGTATTCCCCACTGTGTCCTCCAACTGTTGTATGTTCTGCCAATCGCTTGAGGACAGAGTGGGGAAAGGAGCAAGCAGAGTTACAAGCCGGACAAAAGAACTTATAGAACCCTTATGTACATATTTTCCTCATGTTTTAGAGCGCAAAAGCAGCTGCGGCGAGCGCGGATGGACTTGTGTGTGTAAGTTATGGAACCCCCTTTAAGCAAGAGGAACCCGGCGATAAGATTAGCGGATTTGGCAGCAACTCAGCCCCTTCCTCATCAGAATATGACAGGCTTCCCGGGGCTAGGGGGGCATCACCCTCTCTCCCACCATGCCCACCTCCACCCTGGGGAGCTGGGCAACGACCCCGGAGTGGCACTCACTCCATTTGGACCCGAGCACATGGCACAGACAAATGCTCTCAAACTTAGCCCGTCTCAGCACATTCAGAGCCATCCCGAAGCCCAGACCGCGGCATCTTTTACTCCTGCTCAGACCACAGTGGGTTTCCCCGTGGCTCACCCCCACTCAGGCTACTCAAGCAGCAGGGACTTCATCCTCAGGAGAGAACTCTCAGCCTCTGCTATGCATGCACTTGGCGACCAGCATAGTTCCGCCTCCTCCCCTCATCACCATGGCATGTTCATCTCGCCAACAGGTGCTTACGGGCATGCGGAAAGTGGGGCCCATTCACTTTTCACTGGACTCCACGAGCAGGCGTCCCCGGGCGCCCACCACCACCACCACCACCACCATGCCCTCAACGGGCAGATGCGCCTGGGTCTACCGGGGGACATCTACGGCAGGCCGGAGCACTTCGGGCACAGGCCGGAGCACTATGGCGCGTCCTCCCTGCACAGCTACAACTCCATGAACCTCAACGTCAACATCGCCGCCGCCGCAGCCGCTCCTCACGGAGCCGCGGGGGCGTTTCTGAGATACATGCGGCAGCCCATCAAGCAGGAGCTCATCTGCAAGTGGATCGACCAGGAGCAGAGCCAGAAGAAGCCCTGCTCGAAGACCTACAGCACCATGCACGAGCTGGTCAACCACGTCACGGTGGAGCACGTCGGCGGACCAGAGCAGAGCACGCACGTCTGCTTCTGGGAGGAATGTCCGCGGGAGGGGAAGGCTTTCAAGGCGAAGTACAAACTGATCAACCACATCCGAGTTCACACCGGGGAGAAGCCGTTCCCTTGTCCTTTCCCAGGATGCGGGAAAGTGTTCGCCAGGTCGGAAAACCTCAAGATCCACAAGAGAACTCACACAGGTCTGTAAAGCATGCTTTACTGCGTCCAAAACTTCGAGAAAATAAAAAATAAAAAATGTGATCGCTGAGCATTTACAGTGTTTGTTCACCTCGTGCGTAATTGCGCACAGATGGAAGAAAAACATTTAACGCAAGAAAAAAAAAAAAGTAAAAGTAATTGAGAAGTAAACATTAATTACGCCTCTTCTTTAATATTAACTTTTTTCCCCTCCGGCTCACTGGTCCAGGCCCCCGGAGGAGGCGTGAAAGGATTAGCGCATATGATTTGTAAAACGTGCTTACGTACATACTACTGCACGCGTAGATGTAATTGTCCTCGGGCGTAGGACGCTTTACGCCATAACAGTTCAGATAGACTAGGATCCAAACAGAGTGCAAGCAACTGAATGCAGAGCAGTTCATATGACTGAATTGACCTGATAAAATCATTTTGGATAAGAATTGGACAGTTTCTCTTTTAAATATGCCTTATATGGCGTTTGTTATGAATAGTTTCTATGTACAGAGATGACATTAATATATTACATATATATATATATATATATATATATATATATATAAGGTGAGGTGATCAGGATGTGATACCCTTTTAAAAGACAGCTGGGTAGATATTATTGTAAACATCGCGAGAATAGTGTGTTCTACCTGTGAACAATATGTGTTTGTGTCTGCAGTCAGATAAAAATGACTGCGTAACGAAAAGGACTCTGCAAAAGCTGTTTATTGTTGTTTTTACATTTTTAAGATTCCTTTTCTAAGTGACATTTCTATGCTTATCCTCGGAGGTTTTTGTTGTTGTTCTTATTTATTACTGCTGCTGTTGTTTGTGTTGGAGATAATAGTCTATTCCTGTACTGTCAAAGTACATTAATGCTTGGATATATATTTTTTTAGTTACAGTATTTTTATTTTTATTTTTTTTCAGATTAACTTTCCACTAAGTGACTCCCAATTGCTTTAATATGATTTTAATATCATTTCTGTTTCTCTCTCTCTCTCTCTTTGAGATTATCTTTTTACTAAATAACTTCTTTGTACCAATTCTGTCTTAATTTTTTTTTCAGATGAATTTTTCTTTTTTTCCCCCTCGAGTTAACTTTTTAGAATTATGGTTTTTTTAGATTAACTTTCAACTAGTGATGTTTATATATGAATTTATAATAGACTAACATACCCTTCCTAAGGGGCATTTTATGTCATTATCCTTAGAGTTTTTCTAATCTTTTGTGATATTTTCTAAGCTTTTGCGGAAGATGATATTACTACTTCACTATATCAATAGTGTTATTATTTTAAATATCTTTTATTGACATGAGCCAACGCTTTCCGGACATAATCAGGTAAAACTTGATGCTGATCAAAAGAGTACAAAAATATAAGTCCAGCTTTAAATAGTTTTAAATTGCACACATAAGAACTTGTGCCTCGGGGGAAAAAAAGGGAAGAAAATGCTGTGCGACATTACACAAGCGTCTCCTGGTGGTCTCCCGAGTGCCTTCCCCTCCCACCCTTCTTCCAGCCACATGCAAACATGGCAAACCAGAAGGCCTGGAGGCGATGTTACACGTGTTCAACAGAGGAATGAAGCTTATATGTTGGGGATAAGTGGGTGTGAAGCAGCGGATAGGTATTCAGTGGCGGAAAGAGCAGTTTATCTTTAAGGTTTTAACGCTGACAAGTTGTGTTGCAGTAGCTCCAGCGTTCATGTTCTGGGTTTGTTCTGGCAGCTTTCAGGCCCACATGATGACTGTGTGCGTTTCTCGTTTGTCCAAAGGCGAAAAACCCTTCAAGTGCGAGTTTGACGGCTGCGATAGAAAGTTCGCCAACAGCAGCGACCGCAAGAAGCACTCTCACGTCCACACGAGCGACAAGCCCTACTACTGCAAGGTGCGGGGCTGCGACAAGTCCTACACGCACCCGAGCTCCCTGCGGAAACACATGAAGGTGCACTGCAAGTCCCCGCCGCCGCCCCCCTCCTCCACCACCAACGTCGCCTACATCTCCTCCACGAACACCCTGGTGGCCGACCACAATCTCTCGCCGGGCTCCGAGGCGCACAGGAACCGCTCGGCGAACCTCTCCCCGCAGGTCACCAACCTGAACGAGTGGTACGTGTGCCAGGGGAGCGGGGGTCCCAACCACCTGCACACGCCGTCCAGCGACGTGCCGACGTCGGAGTCGGAGGACGAGGACACTTTCAGAGGCTCAGACCCAAGGACGATGCTCTGATTGCCTGTTTACAAACCGGACCAGACTCTACTGGCCACCAGAACCGACAAAATGCAGCTCAACGTTGAAACAGTACAGACTGTGGATGCAATGCAGGTTCGCCAGAAAGAGAGAGAGATGAAGACCCCCTGACCTTATATATATATATATATATATATATATATATATATAT
>CAEGAG010021345.1:0-22749 GCA_903067065.1 Brachyrhaphis terrabensis | reverse complement strand
GGGGGGGGGGGGGGGGGGGGGGGGGGGGGGGGGGGGGGGGGGGGGGGGGGGGGGGGGGGGGGGGGGGGGGGGGGTGCACACTAATTTCAACAGTTGGAATTTAGTTGCAGTAATTTGCAGTGATGGAATTAGAGGATGTTGGAGGACGGTCGCAGGTAAAAGCTGCAGGGCGCCAACCACAGATCTCTGCTTCCATCTTGTGGCGGCCCACCGCAACAGTCTCCTCTCCCCTCTCTCTTAATATCTGCACCACTGTGGCGAATCTAATCTGGATCTTCTCTAAAGGCAATAAAACCCAGATCGCTTCCTTTAAATGAAAAAAAAAAAAAAAAAAAAAAAAAAGAGGCGCCGCTTATTATAGCTTTGAAATCCTCGTTTACGCGGCGATGTGCACGATAGAGAAATGATTCATGTGGAGGTTCAAACGTGCAGGATGACGAGGATCCACGAGTGTCCCGAGTGCATATTTCCTCCAGTATTGCATGGTGGCAAGGTGTATAATAGCGTTATCCACGCAGGTTGAACTGCAAGATGCTTGTTTTAAAATCGTAGTGCTTTATCCCCTCAAGCAGCCAAAAGCAATTTCCGATAAATGTGACCCTGTTACAAAGCTGCAGAAGGAGTTCAGTTATTTCCTGCAGAGTTAATACCAGCACAAAGGTGAAAAAGTTGCGAGTGTAACGTTTCCGTTTTGCTTTGTTTTAGGGTAAATGCAGAGTTTGACTGGATTGCATCTGTTCAAATCTGTAGATTTTGTTGTACAATATAAATCACTGTGCGTAATTTTTTTTTGATATCTTTACGGGTAATTACCAAATTTTCCAAGAGATGTGCGCATCAGTCAGCAAAACACCTGTCATTATTCCCAGATTTTTATTTTTTTTTTCACGGAAAAACATCTGCATCTTCCAGATCACTGGATTCATAACACACCCATACACGCGCACGCACACAGGGAAAAAAAAAAATCAAAATGCAAATGAATGCTCCTAACATTAATCAGTTTGTCTGTAATTGCTCCCCGCATACAGCAAATTCCTTGCAACTCAGAGCAGGAGCAGAAAAATAGGACTTCCATCCAACATTTATTTGTGGTTGTTTTTAGAAGAACAGCTGGGCATCTTTTTAAATTGAAGTGTCATTTTTTTCCCATTGTCATTTTTTTCCCCCATGTCTTCATCTACAACCAGGTCTCAGCGAGACTGACCGCGAACAGGGCCGATCACTGTCCAGAATTAAAAAATACTTTTTGCGCTACTTTTTTTTTTTTTTGTCAGACAATAATCACCCTTTGACGTTCTAGAAAGAGGGGATGGAAGGCAAAGAGAAGGCTGTTGTTGGCATAGCTCTATCAAGGAAGAAGGACTCCCTGTTACGCGTGAATAGGGCTTCTCTTTTTTGCCTCCCCGACCAGAATAGATATAGCACGAATTTTGAATTCGTTTTTCTTTGAGAAAGAGAAGGAGCGAGAGAGAGACAACAATGCTTTACTTGAGAGCTTGATACAATTTGGAGGCTTGTGAGAGAGATCCTTTTCTCCTCTTCCGAACCCAGCTGCCCATATGGGACGCAACGTGTGCAGCAAAGATCACAATGGCACCAAGTGACAGGCGGGGGACAAAAAGCCCAAAGGATTCATCTCCCTGACTCTGAACAGCACCGAGGAACTCTGTCTATCTGCGCTGTCTGCTTCTCCACTCGTGCTGCTAGTTAATATGCACGCCTCTAACATGCAGCACAACCAAGGCCTGCGTCCGCTTTTGTCTTTCGTTCTTTCTTTTCATTTCTTTTTTTTTTTTTAACTGCCTTGTGTACTGTATTGTGTAGCGATGGAGTCAGGTGGATAGAATCCAACGAGGGAAAGCCAGGAATCTTGCTTTACTTCTAAGTTTTTAGATTATTCTTTAAAAAAAAAAAAAACATGAGATTACATCCATTTTGCACGAGCATCTTTAATCAGTTTTTTTTCTTCTCCCTAAAAATCTTTGGATGGCACTTCTAATAAATGCGCACCGTAAAAAGTAACATTTTACATTAACTTGTTTGTTTAATTAATCATTAGCACGTCTCTTTTTTTAGCAATAATAAAACATCTCATAAAGTTGCTTATTTGTTTGACCTACAAGCTCAACCAGTGTTGAAACAGAAAAGCCTTTTGAGTTTGCCCCGCACACCCCTTCCTTCACAAAAGCAGTAGCCCACCCCCCTGAGACTGGATTCTGTAAATAATTAGCAAATCTGGCCTAATTTAGCTGTTTGTTCGGTGATGATAGGGGCGAGCCTAACATCTGCTGGTTAGAATTCCGTCCCGGGACAAACAACAAAATGCATAGATTTTTCTACTGGGGGTTATCATATTTACCCAAGATACTGAGCGGAGTCTGATAATCCACAGTGTGCTCCGCAGTTACCCATTTGCGATTCCCACAGCAAGGAAAACACCGTGTGCGAGTCTAGAATATGTTCTAATGTCAAGTGTGAAATCTAACGCGTGAAAACGATCGTGTGGGGGAAAAACAAAAAAACAAAACAAACTTTTATCACACGATTAAACCCCAAATTCCAGTTGTTAAACTAAGTCAGCACACTGATTGCCCCAGCTCTATTTGCAATTTAGCGCTTAATAAGATAACAAAACATTTATTGCATTAAATAATTGCTTTCCCTGCGCTGTATGCCACTCTACAGCCAAGGCCGGGGGTGCTGACAAAAAGGAGTGCTTTTGACTCAAAAGCTTCTTGTGTGGAGAAGCCCACTTATATTAAGTGAGTGGATTTTAGTCCCATTTCACAAGTGACTTTAGACTCTTTATGGGCGAGGTGTTCGGACAGAGAAAAATATTCCTCGGATTAAATTTGACTAAATGGGGAAAAAAGAGTTGAAGTGTGCTGGAGATTTATTCCCATTCTGCGCCACAAGCTATAGTATTTGGCTCTCTGCGCCCTTCTCAAAAGTGAAATCGACGGGACACTTATCAAAACAAAACCTCATTTCAGTCATATTTTTATTTAAAAGTTATTACTTTAAAAATGAAGATATTTGTCCATTTTAACTGCGGCGTCAGCACGGATTATTTTACACATCTCACAGCATGTTCGCAAAAAAAAAATAAAAATAAAAATAAATTTGGAAATTTAAATCCCGAGCTGCATCCAAATGCACCACCTGACTGCAAAATATTTACAAGGAAGAAAAACAAAAAAGGCTGAAAACTTGCCAGTTTTTATTCATGGCCATAAATATTTTTTTTTCGGTCCATAAAAGAAGCAAGAAATTAAAAATTTTCTATAATTATAAAGTGGTTCGCACGTGCTGATAATAACACGAAGGGACAAAAGGGGGGAAAAAATAAAAATGAAAAGTAAAACATCTCTACAACCAACACACAACATACTTTACAAAAAAAAATATGTCACAAGAAGAGCATTGACATTTCTTAATAAAATCTATAAGGGAGAGGTTTGGACCCAGTTCTCTTAACGAAAACATGTAAACACGGCGCACACATGAGCCCCGAATAAAAATGGTAGTAGTATATTTATGAGTCAAGCTGCAAAAATGAAAAGTCTTTTTTTTTCTTTTTTTCTTTCTTTCTTTCTTTGCGGTGAAACACCCTACAGCCCACCCTCCAAACCAAGTCTTTATAATTTCTCTCACCAAGTCCACTGTTGCGTTTGCACCAAGTGATGTGCTGAGGGGAACTGCGGTGTGGCCGCGGCGCCGTACTGCGCGTTATACTGCATGTGTTGGAGCGATTGAGCGCTATACGCCGAGAAGGGAATCCCGGCCTGAAAAGTGGCCGCCAAGTCCTGAGCTTTAAGAGTGTGACAAGGCTTCCCATCCCTGACTAAGACGGGCACGGCCACCCGCCGAGGAGAAGGGAGGTGGGTCACTTCCATACCTTTCTCGGCCCGGGCTCTCTTCATCTTATACCGGTGGTTCTGGAACCAGATCTTCACCTGGGTCGGGGTGAGACGGATGAGGCTGGCCAAGTGCTCCCTCTCTGGGGCGGACAGGTACCTCTGTTGCCTGAAGCGGCGCTCCAACTCGTAGGTTTGCGCCTTGGAGAACAGCACCCTCCTTTTTCGCTTCTTGCCCGAGTCGCTGCCGCCGCTGCTGGACGTCTCCTTGTCGTTGTCGGGGGATTCGTCGTCCGCAGACGGTTCCGGAGACTTGGCCGAGTCCTGAGAGCTAGCGGACAAACCGTGCACTGCGACAAGAAACGGGAGAAACACTGTCAAAATGTTATGTCGGGAAGTTTTCAGAGAGATGTCTTACAAACACACAGGCCATTAAATGATTTGTAAGCATTCAGGAAGCGTTTTCAACAAGAACTGGGGAGCAAATGTTTATCATGCATATTATGATTTAGAACTCTTAGATCTCCATAAAGACAGAAACTGGGCGATATTTTTGACAAAATGTAACTCAAGAAACTAGTATCAGTGTAGAGCATTGTTCCAAAAAGGCGAAATAGTCCAGACTGTCAAAAAAATAGAGAAAGTCAGTGAAGCGTGAAAGGTGCATTGTCTTCTTAAACGTTACTTCACAATTTAACACTGTGGTTTTACACCAAAAGAAAAACTGATGCTGGAAATAAAGCAGAGACTGAAATTCAATCCAAGCTCCTTTGTTTTTTTTTTTTTTTGTTTTTTTTCTCCTGTTTATTGTTATTCGAACAGTACTTGCAAAAGCAGAGTGCCGTAAGCCTTAATGCATTTTCTAAGACGTGCAGCGCACGATCCATAAGGATGATCAGCGCACGCCACCCAAGGGCATCCTTAGGGCGCAATATGAGCATGCATGCAATCAATTATCACTTCATTTACCCGCATTGGATCAAAATAACAACATAATGAGGGGATATATGGCTCTACTTACATGAATATTGAATACTGTCCGTAGTAGCAAGCCATCGCGTGTAGGGATTGTCAGTACTGTCATAAAAGGGGTTCTTTAAAGGTAGATTTTGAACGTTTTCTAGAGGACTTTGCACCAAAACTCCACCGTTTTTCGTCGTGGATGCGGTCTCTGATCCCTCCGTGTCTTCTTCCGCTCCGGTGATAGATCCGTCCTCGTCATTCGTGTCTGGAAGGTCCAAAATGTCCTTTACAGAAAAGCCCGTCTTTGTGTTGGTCAACGACATATTCTGGTAGGGGGGGAAATATGCAGGGAAAAGTTGCTTGCAGCAGCTTTTTTTTTCCCGTAACAATCCGCTGTTGTGAGAATAGAAAAAAAAAAACTAATCAGGAGAGAAAAAAAAAAAGCAGAGAAAAAATTTGGATGAGTAAGTATCGCTCTACGCTGAAGTACAGTCAAACCAGCCTCTGTGGATAACCATCGCCTATGAGCAATGCAAGAAGCAGTGGATTCGGTCTCTGTAAGTCCAGGAAGGATGCCAAAGTGGCTGAAGTGCTATATGCGGCTCATGGATACTGTGCTACTGCTGGGTGCTAGAGGGAAATAAGCCATTACCTTGTCCTGATCAGTCCATATAAGGTTGGTCTCAACACATGAACCTGCAGTGAAAAAGCATTAAAAAACGCGAAAGGTTGGCCACGTGTGGGCGGGTCTTAGGAGTCAAGTGGATGAAGACAGTGTTTGCAGATGTGAAATTGTGGGTTTTGGGGAGATCCGAGCCTCTACCATTGGTGCTTCAGAGCATGATGAGTGGTATAACGTGTCAATTAATTACAAAGACGGGGAGGGCCTTTTTTTATACCCTATTTACATACAAAGAACTTCCAAGTAGCTTTATTCTCACAATACTTAAAAAGGCCCGTTCTAACAAACTGATCCAAGTGAAGCTTTCGCCTGTTACTTTTATAGTATTAAAAAAAATTAAATTACTCACAATTGCATCATTTCTGAAGGGGTGGGACGATTGTCTTTTAAGAGAAAACAAACCAAAACAAAAAGAAAAGGAGTCGTTTAAATAGTGGATAATTTATGTAAACCTTTTACGTCAATATTTTTGCCACAGCTTAAGGCAAGAGGATGTGTTGAAACTAAAACAAGACTTAAGGCTAATCTGCAATAATAATAATAATAATAATAATAATAATAATAATAATAATAATAATAATACACTATTATTTCTTTTTATTTGTGATGGTTCATATTGAGAAAAACTTACACACCTTTCTTTTTCATTGCATTTTTTCATGATAAATCTCTCCAGTGTGATATTTGCTGTCAGCCTGTGTAGCTTCATTTGAGTTGCTCCATCTTGCTTCTTTTCTTCCCCCTTGTGAAATCTGAGTATCATTGTTGCTAACTTTATTTTCCTCCCCTCCAAGACTTCCCCCTCCACCTCCTCCTTTCGCTCTCTTCCCTCAGCCTCCCTCATGCAGTAGGGCTATGTGATGTGGGTGACAATGTTGCGGCGTTTTTCAGCAGGTCCTCCGCGCATCCTGGGTGGTCGGGCCCGGGCAAACACAAATACAAACCGATTGCTAAGCTGCAGACAATGGGGGAAATGTAGACAAATGTCCGGCTCCCGTTGGAAGCTTTTGTCCGGCCGCAGTTTTTGCATTTATTTCAGGGCCCGAAATAATGGATGATTGACGCCCCGCGCACAATGCTTTCTAACTGTTTGGAATAAATCTGAGATTGTTCGTAGTTGTCATGGCATTCAACTGCTTTCAATGGACTATCTCTTCATTCAATTCCAGGATCCTTCCACAATATTAAGGAAAGTCCTTCATCTCAACATACACACATATTGCTTGAACACACGGACTTAGGAACACAGTCTGTCTCCTTTATGAAAGCAGCAACTATTGTGTCTTTTTAGTTCCTAGTAGCTCAGCAGAATGTAGCAGAAGAGCCAATCAAACTTGGGGAGTTGCAGTAATTTATTATTATTATTATTATTATTATTATTATTATTATTATTATTATTATTATACATACATATATAATCAGCAATAATAATAATAATAAGAAGAAGAAGAATAAGAAGAATTGGTTAGATATTGCCTTCAATCACTCTTTGTTCTCAAAGTTGAGCATGGGCCTCAGGTAAATATTTTACCGGACTTAACAAAATTAATCACAAGTCTCAACATCCCACAAAGACTCCTTTGAGCTGAGCGGGCTGCATGGACAAGCTGGAGCTGAGCCTGAGCCTCTCCATGCTGGGGGAGAGAGAGGTTACTGACCTGATCCAGCGAGTAATGCTGCACAGCTAAATCCGAACTGTGAAGGGACATGCAACCCACAGCAGACACCCAGGGAGCTTCACGCATCACGGGGGAACGGCCCAGGCTGGGACTCAATGCGTGCACCTCATCAGGAAACTCACTTGGCCCATGCGGGGCTTTATTTCGCTGAGATTTACTCTGTGCCTTAAAAAGTGCGTGGAGCCAAATCAGGGTATGTTTGAGCACGCAGGGTTGTCACCCGTGACATCCCGCGACGGTGACAAGGAAGGAGGTGGGGGGAGTAGCAGTGGGTTTTTGGTTTAAGGCACTGGGCTGCAGACTCTGCTCAGTTGCTGGGGATATACCAAGCTGCTATTTGATCAATTGAGCCGAGGGTTTCCTAAAGAAAAGGTAAATGTGCACTGGCTAAGTGGACGCACTCCACTTGGAGAGCCTATCGCACTGTGTTTACCTGTTTACTTTCGCAGGTAGTTCAAACAGGCCTCTCGTCTCTGTGACAGTGGTCAGTGTGCAGACTGTTTATTTTATTTTATTTTTTTATTTTTTGCAAAAGAGGACGTCTTGACAGAAAATAGCCTCCAGTTTAACATATAAGATATTGAACGCGCAAAAGCTGCATTCATAGTACATATATTTTTTTAAGCATACATAGTAACAAATTGTTAATTTTGTGCAAATTGCTATGCATTGTAACAGATACGTGCTGCGTTTCTCGTGGCTTTTTTTTCTTTTTCACTATTATTGGGGATGAAAAAAAAAATTGAAATGCAGTCTGCGTCACAGTCTCAAAGTTACAGTAATTTTGCAGCTATATCTCTGCGAAGACCGTGCGACTCCTCACAGAAAATAATGCTTAGGAAGAGCCTCTCAGGTGCAAAGTTGCTGTATGATATCACTTCGCTGCAGAAATGTAAAAGACAAAATTTCTCAAATGACTTTTTGTGCAGCAAACTGCTCAGAGTGCATGCACAAGAGCAATCTGTTTCTTTTTTTTGTTTGTTTGTTTCATGTGATCATTCCTGCTGTCACTATACCAAAACCATTGTTCCCATTTTAATGTTAGCTGCACAGCAGACTGGATCAGTGTTCAAGCCCATTGTGTTTTCATTCAATGCAACACTCATTCAAAAAAAAAAAAACAATTAATATTTCGGACAAATCCTCCCTCAAAAAAATTATGATAATAATAATAATATATGAAAAAAAAACCTTGAATCCAGGCTGATTAATTATAATTCCCTCCTAAAAATTCATGCCCACGATTGTTCTCAAATAAGTAAAGAAAGGGGGTTTTATATGCCTGATTGAATACATCTTTCGATTGAAAGCGCAAATAAGAATGCCGCAGGAGGATCCATAATAATGTTGATCAGTGCTTCCCTTTTTAATCGCTGAGTTCCAGCGTGTTGGGACGCCTGAGGGAAGGAGTTGGGCTTTGATAAAGGTGCCTCAGGGCAGCCGTGATAAATGTACAGAGTGACAAGCCCTCCTATGATTAAAAGCCAATATATTAAAGGAAGGTAAAGTCGGGTGCTGCTTTATTTATTGCGGCCAAGATGGCCCGGGGACACTTTGCTTCAGGGGAAGATATATATTTTTTTTTTTACGTTTTTATTCCTCAGAAACCCTTCCAGGCAAAAAAAAAAAAAAAAAAAAAAAAAAAAAAGCTTTACTCGTCTTCCTTTCTATAATGATTAAACATGTCACTGCGAGATTATGGAGTCGCGCCCATGACCCGAGGAGATGCCTTCATTTGTTAAACCACCAGTTTATTTGTAACGCCGAATTTCATGCCACGCTGAGCCATTCGCTCTAATCTTTCCCCTGTGTGTGTAAAGACGAATCGCTGAAAAAAGACGCTTATTATTTTTTAATCACTTCCTTTTTTCAGTGTCGCACTGGCACTGGCACTTATGAAGGGATGTGGGGGGGGGGACTCGGATTCCTATTCAAAGGGGCAACCATTACTTGTAACAGGACGATATTAATGCCATAAGAAACAACACACCAAAAAGTATTGAAATAAAATAAAACATTTTCTTTCGGAGGGTTTGATGTGGCTGCTTCTGAATGGCACAAGAAACAAGATAACTTATCCTCCTTGTGAGTTGTCTTGTTTGTGAGAGTGGTAATAACATTAACAGCTGTTGACATCTGTAGAGCTCTAGCGGTCTCTACTGGTAAAATTAAGAAACAACAGGGGGTGAACATTAGATTAAACAACTTGAAGGAAACGATATGTAGGTTGTACAGCCGCATAAGGCGGTAGGTGGGGAAGTTATGGTCATTAAACTGCACAAGGCACATTATTTGTTTAATGTTTCATCATTCATTTAAAGAAACTATCCAGTGGTACAATTTTTTTTCACTGACAGATATACAATACAATGCAGTACATATACAGCTGGGTTATAGAGTCTTGATCTCCACTTTGTAAAGTTTTCAAAGAACTGAATAAAGGGGAAAAAGTCGTTATTCTTTCACTATATCTGACTTGATTACATCACAAGAGGGGGAAAAATGTAACTAATATCCTATGTCTTACTATGGTGGGAGAGAAATTTTTGTTTTAAATTTAGATATTTAAGATATCTTATTAACTAATCAAGTCCACAAATCAATCCAGCATTCACAAACAAGGACAAAATTGATTTAAAACGAATGAAAAAAGAACAATTAAAAATCAAATAGAAAAAACTATGAAAATGTGTCCAAAAAGACCTTCAATCACTTCCTCATGTTTTGTCACTGGATGCATGTGAACATGGATATTTTTTAGAGGCGTAAATGCTATCTTGATTAAGTTATAATTTAGCAAAAATAATCCAAAAACCTGACGCTCATTGTTCTACAACCTATCTCCAAAGTTAATTTGATTAATTACAGAAAAAAAAAAGTCTGAATAATAACATTACGGTGCAGTTGCATTTTGAGTTACTTAAATTGTAACTCTGATCTAAATCACTAAAGGAACATTTTATTTTGTATTTTTGCAGAAAACCTGCTTTTCTTTAATCTGCATAAAAGAGTTTTTTTGTTTGTTAGGATTAGGTTTTACTTTTGTTGAAGGTTTGCCCACATCATTAGCATTGAAAACCATTAGCCTTCGAAGGTGCAGGCCATTCTGATCTCAACAATAATGCCCAACCAAGCATGGACTCCTCAGGTGAGTGCGTAATGATCACCAGTAGCTACTGTGCCCTAAAACCACGGGCCTATACCAAACACAGATTGGCCAAAGACAGAATGAAAACGCAGCCTTCTTATCAAGGTGTATAGCTCAAAATGATTAATAAAAGAAAACAGAAGTACTAGACAAAGAAAACCAGCTGTCTCCGTGAAGATGTATAATCACAAATGACGGTGTGCAAAGCTGACTGGAGCAGCCAATGCGCTTACCTAAACTGGAAGGTGTCTCTGTGTTGGCAGCGTTAGGACAGCGCAGCAGAGTTAATGAAATATCTCCAAATGGGAGTCAGGAGTGCGTGCAGAGATAAGCCTGATGTGGTTTATATACCCAGAAAGCAAGTGCTCCTCTTCTCATATTGTCAAAGAGCGTTTGCATAGCTGGCCAAGTGGCTGTGCACTTGCTGACTCGCTAACGTTGTGCGGTGTTTGTTTTCCCCCTTGGTGTGACGTGAGACAAAATATTGGCCATATGTTCATCTGCAATAAATTGGCCCTGAGCGCAAACACAACATCCCCCTCCAGAGCACGGTGCTTTTAAACCCACATGGCAAGTTTTCTCCTTTCGAGATGTTTTTTGGGGACACGGAACTATCCGGGGCGCAATGACGGTAAATGATATTGTCACAACAGCTTGTTTTAAGAGATAATTGTACGCCTATGGAAGCGCTGCCGGTTGGTCTTTACGCCGCCACCTATTATTCCTCACCCAGGGCGCTCTAATAAATCGCTTGGTAACCAAGAAGCGGCGCAGTCTAAAGAGCAGATGTGGCATGTTATCCACACCACAGTTGCGTTTACATTAGATACCCTGATACAATGATTGATAACCAGGTCAGCTCCCAGGAGGGACATGCGACTAACGCATACTGGCAACATCCACAATGGAAACACCTGGAACAGTGAGACAAGCAGAGTTTATTATTATTATTATTATTATTATTATTATTATTATTATTATTATTATTATTATTATTAATTAATTAATTTTATTATTATTTTTTTACAGTCAATCAGCCAAACAATGCTGATGCGCGTTAAAACACATTTTGATCATTCAAGTCGACTTTTCAGGGGCTTTTGCTAACTATAATATCTTTTTACCCAGTCCTGCTTAATACACACCTACCTGTTATGGGAGTATTTTCACATTTTGAAAGAAATGTAAAATTTGGAATGTTTTTTCCAAGCTTTAAGTCAACTTCACACCTGTTGCTTCTAAAGATGAGCAGAGGAGAGGCCACAATTTTTTTCTGTGTGAATATTGCCTCACATGTGTAAAGATGATGGCGAGGAATGCAGGTAATCGTCCAGGCAGGAAGAAAGCAATATGAGGCAAACACCAATTGTGCAATAATGACACGTTGAGAGTGAATACCTCAAATCAAGACAATGATTTTATTGTGGGCAACCTGGAATCTATGCATGATGATTATGGTGTTGCCTAGTAGAGCAGGAGCGGCCATCAATCAATAGAGAATGCACTACTGATGGGTTTTGTGCTGGGCCACTTTGCTGATGAAAGACAGAGATTATCTTGCCTACCACTGCTGTCTTCAAGAGTATCACTAAGATGCTGAGAATACATATAAATAAATTGGCCTCATACCTTCTTTGAAATTCCACATTAAGGCAAAGCAGTTAGTTAGAGTTGGAATGTATTCATGAGGTTGAGACAAATGTGAAAAAAAGCTTTCCACTCAGTCGCTCTGTGAATGCCCGTGCGCTGTTTGAGATGTGCCACAAGTGCTCTAGGTGCTAAATACAAGACCTCCTGCAAAAGGATGGGTAAGATAGGCCTTGGCGGTCAAGCTATTATCAATCCCAGGCCCAGAGCTTGATGACTAACATACTTCAGATGTGGTTAATGGCTTTGTAAGAACACTGATGCCACAGCTATTCTGAAATCAATCAGTTCAAGTTTTAATGTATCGACTGCTCAAGGAGGACTAAAAGAGGGCAAGCTTCTCGACACACAAATGCAGGAATGGATGAGGTTGATTTCACCAGGAAGATACACTTTGAAAAAAAAAAGTTTAATTAAACCTAAGGACACACTTGTTCTCGTACATGATCATTGGCAGACCTATCAGCATGAAAGGCTTGGGTAATTTTTTCTCACAAATACATGCACTCACCGTGGTTTAGATCACAAAGTCCTCCACATTAAGGCGAGTAGATGGCAGTTTTTAGCTCTTAGTAAGAGGAACAGAGTTGTTTTCCAACAAAGTGCCCAATTCTGCGCAGTTGTGAAATAGCCCATCTCTCAAATGACAACAGAACATTGTGAATTTGAGGAGCAGTTGAGTGCAGGGTGATGAAACTTAACATTTTTGCCCTGCTATTACAAACTGAGGATGAAAAGAAGAAACAGAACAATGAATGTGAAAGTGGTGAGTTCTGTCCAAGTGTTAACTGAGTGAAAGAAAGAAAAAGTTCGTCAAGGGCACCCATGAAATGTCTGGTATTTTCCATCAAAATATCAGATTTATGGGTTGCAAGGAAGGGTTTTGTGGGCATTACTTGACATGAATAACTTTAGACTCGAATACCTCTTTTTCAGAGCTAAGCCTTTGGTGTGAGGTCAATGCTCAGCCTTGAGGAGGAATATGGCCATTTTTAAATGCTGCTGCTAAGGTCATGGGCCACCCGACATTTTCTGTAAGCTTGTTAGTCCCCGTGGCATGCAGTTCTAAAGGAAAAGGCCCTGTCTGGGTAAGACGTGTGAAAACCTTTTAGCCACAAATAATGATGAAGACCAAAATAATCATAATCTTCTGTTAGAACCATCAGACTGAGTCAGATGCCACTAGAAATCCAGGATAATGTGGATGCTATGGCTGCAGAAATCCAAAGACACAAATGAAGAAACTGTCTGGATCTGTTCTTCAAGACATACTTGCTGTAAGTACTGTTAACAAATGGAAAAGCAAGGACCAGATTTATGTCTCTGAAGCTGCTTTGATCTTAGACAGCTTTATCATTACACACTTATGTGGCTTCAACAAGCAAAAAGGTCTCCTAAAGGTGTGGATTCCAACGCTGTGGACTTCAATTATCTTTTAAGGTGGAAACATAATATCGCTGTTATAACCACTGTAGTGTAAATCAACAATGACTTTTTCACCTTTAATCTCCAGAAACTCTCTGATCTCCAGTCCATTTCAGCAACTCTTAGTTCAGCCAAAATAAACCAAAATAAATCATGTTTCTCATAAGATGTTTTTTTCTATACTCTTGAAATTGTTTGGGTAAAATCTCCCACTGGCAATTACTTCTGTTAGCATTAAAGAACAACACTGCATTTGACAAACTTTACACTCCCGTTAGCATATAGGATGTTTGTTATGAAGCACTTTAAGCCGTCCTGGTGGACCAAGTCCAAGCAGAAGTCAGATCTTCATAGTAGTGGATGTGAAAAGGCCTTGCAATGAAAATCTTCTCCATTTTCTTCTTTGGCTACAGCTCAGAGCTATGGTTGCATTTCATGTTTTGCTAAATGTATCAGGTTAAGTTATTCATTTTTTTTTATGGAGTTTCATTCTCAGTGACTTTTTTCAAGCAGGTCACCTGATTCTGAGGTGACCTACTAATTAAAACCATTTAAATAAATGTTTTTGTATAAGATTATTTTAAATTTTTTACAATAGTAGCATCATGGTACCACCAAAACTGATACCAGGAGAGTCCTCCAGATGGACATAACCAGTTTTGGAGCCAAAGCGATAGTTCCTCAAGCAGAGAGAGAAACTGAGGAGGAGGTGGCTCCTGTTAAGCACTAGTGCTCCACAGGCCACGAGCACTAGTGGTTCTGAGACTGTCTCACCCATAACGGGCCCTATTTTCACTTGTTCTTCCCCTAAAGTTCTTGCTCTGTTCATTAAATATCTGGTAAGTTTTGAAACTTTAAGTTCCTTCATTTTCTCCCAAAGGTTTTACATTACAGCTCTAATTTGGAGCATCCAAGCAACTTTCCACTTATCAACTGAGAAACAGTCACTTGACAAGTTCTAGACTTCATTTAGTTTTACTATGAAAAGTAACTGACCCCATTCTGTTGCAGTTTTCAATTAACTAGTTCCAGTCAGCTGATTTTCTTAGTCTGTGTTTGCTTTGTTTATCAGTTGACTAGACTGGCCTTGTTATATCCTCTTCAGCTTTGTCCAGTATTGAGGGTGAATAGACATTGATTCATATAAAATGCTATTTTTAACTTAACTTAACATCTTAACTCTGAGAAAAGTTTATTTTTAAAGTTTAATGTTGACACATAGAGTCCTCAAGAAGCATTTATTGAACACTCTGTAGTGAGCAGTGAGGTTCTCTGTGTACAGATGACACCATTTTCAAAGTATTGGTGCACCTTGTTAGCTAATGTGACCGTAAGGTGATTTGGGAAACTTTGTTTTCTTTTAGCAAAAGTGAGTTTCCACCAGGTCAACAAATTTAATCCTCAGATAAGATGTCTTTTCCCACATATGACCTGGTTTGACAGCATTTATAAAACAATTTGATAGGAAATAGGTTTGTCAAGTACCATTGTGACATATATGTAACATCAGGCATTAAACTCCTAATTGTAAAGAGAAATTCAATGTGACATATTTGTCACAATAATATGACAACTAATCACCTGCTTAGTCAGTTTAGCTTATTCAGATATTTTAGATTAACATATTCTCTATTTTTCTTTTTAATTCATGTATTTATGTCAGTATGAAAAAATGATAAAAATACTCGAATATGTGATCGAACTTTACCTTCGCTTTAGTCAAGTCACTTTCCCATTTACCCCCTGTTTATTGTCTTTTTTTGTAAAATGGGAAAATATTAACAACATAGTGCTCAAGATGCAATAGAGGTCATCACTGGACAGGACAGAGAGTTTGAGAGTTGTTAAATTAGCTTAAATGTAGATCACAAACACCCTAATTACATCCCCAACAAAAATTTGGCGAGAGAAGAACCAAATGGGTCTAGCAATTCAGATACATGTGAATCCAATGATTTAGATACAGGACCACATGCAGGCCAAATCAACCCTGGAAAGCAAAAGCCAACCAGGAAAGGCAAAAATTTTCTTGGTAATATAAAAGTTTTTAAACCCTTAGATGCACATACAGGACACCATGCCCCAAATCTGCTGATGAGATCCAATGCAGTACAACAGAAAGTTCACCTCATAAGAAATGTCGTAGTTGATATTGGACGATGCAAATTTAAATAGTGTACGAGAATCTAACAGTGACTGAAATATTAAAACCATGGTTGAAGAAATAGAAATACTAATAGCCCTCTATCTGTGTATGGGTCTTCGATCATTTTTGCAATATTCTCAATTTTCTGACATTTGGCAAATTGTCCAGTAGTGGAAGACAACACATCACAAATTAGGTTTCAGATCTTATTGGCATCTCAACAATGTCAGTTTAGATTTGTCAAATAGAATTGTGAAGGACAGGTATTGGAGAATCCATCCTTGGCTTGATATGTTTGGCAGAAATAATGCCTAGATTTAATCACAGATGAATAAAAATCCTTTGATGAGCAAACTGTGTCTTTTAGGGACAAACCCACCTCAATAGGGCTATCCCCACAGTTGGAGATTAAAAATCTGGGCCTGCTACTCATCCTATGAAATTCTTCAAGATTTTTATGTTCATTGCAGTGGCAATTGGAAGAAGATCTCCTTTGGGATTGAAGGGGATGTTGTGGTATAATAATAATAATAATAATAATAATAATAATAATAATAATAATAATAATAATAATAATAATAATAATAATAATAATAAAGCTTTTAATTTTACCGCAGTTACAAAGTTTTTGCTGATTAATTCTTATTCTCCTTTCCATTTGAACTCCCATTCATTGAGGAAAGTAGAATCACTTTGTAGAAAATACTTTGGAGGTTCTCAGATTGGAGATGAAGAACATCTAGCCTAGAAAAACATCATACATGTTAGGAAGTTCGAAATAAAATGTACATTTTGTGTCAATAAGCAAGAAAATGCTTAGGAAATTCATTTCATAATATGGAAATATTAACATGACATATATGTCACAATCCAAATCTGTGCAAGTTGATGACGCTGTTTAGGAAAAAACTTAACATATGTGTTACATATGATCCATTTAGTATAATATATAACTCGCATAATTTTCCTAAAAGTAGAAATGGGTCTGGGTTGTTATGGTGGTGTTGTTATTGAGTTTTGTGTTTTGGATAGAGAAGGTACTGCTGTGAGAGGTGCATCTCACCACAGGTTTAGAGACAATAAGGTAATTTAGCTGCGAGTGGCCGCACCACCTTTACAGTAAGAAGCATTCTCTGTTGGAGAGGTCTTTGAAAAACCCTTTCAAATCAAATTGTGAATGAATAAAGACCTGCAAATGAATTGAGACGAGCCTTAAAGTGGATCTGCTCTGGTAGTCTGTCAATGCACATGTCCTGTGTCCTGTGGGAGATATTTTGAATCTTCTGTGAAAACTTAAAGCTAAGAAATACTGATAGCAATAGTTCAGTTACTTTAATCTTCCAATATCTCCATTCTCCAAAACAAAAAATCAGAGCATAAGTCAAGGATAGATCATTGCAAGCAGACCTGAGGTTGGCCTCGCATCTTCTGTTTAGCAGAATAGAACAGCTTTTGAGAAAAGGTTTCAAAGCATTACAAAGATATCGTCTGTTTCCTTCCACAGTGTGTCCGCCCTGAAGCAGGGCTGCATGAATATAACTCTTGTTTTCAATAGAAACCCAAATTTTGACAAAACAAATTGAAATGATAAAAGGGAGACATGAAGGTCGTTCATTCTTACAAATGTATCTTTCCATGAAATACATTTCTAAAATCTCTTTGGCAAAGGTAACACAGGAAATCTTAGAATTTCACTTAGTGCACAAAAAATCCAACAGAGCGACTTAAGTGTTTGAACTTTATTAAGCAACCAGAAATTAACAGTACTCTAAAGCTGAGAGAACAAAGTATAGAATGAGTTCTTGCAGGTACTTAAAGTGGAGAATTTCTCCTGTATTTTACAACAACAAAGAGGTTAACAAATAATCTAAGGATTTGCTTCACCCTTGCATACTGGACACTAAACATGTCCAGTTCAGTTACATTCTTTTTTCTTTGTTGTGTTGCAGTCAACTCTTTTACATTCCACCAGAAGGGTTCTAAAAAGTTCAAATTAAGGAAACTATGACAGCCACCCTTTTATTTTTCAAGACATCTCACAGAAAAAAAGCCAAGGTCCAATGACGCTCAAGCTAAGGCTTCTTCACAGCCAGCATTTTATCATAGCATTTTCTCATTCTTGATGGCATTCTTCTGTCACTTCACATTTTGCAAGTATCTTGTGTTAAAGGATGCACAACAGCCCCAAAGAATCTCTGAGCCACTGCTGTGCTTCACTACTCACTTCTTTAGACGTTTTACTAATCCTTAGGCTTGTAAACTTAGAATATTAATTAACAGTGCCACAGAATAGTCTTTTAATGTCTTTAGTTTATTTCCAGACTTTGAACAATTTGAGGTTAACCTTTTATGAGCATGTGTCTTAGTAGTAGAATACAACATGGAGTTCAGGCAGTGACCCTTTAATGCTTAGTTTGCAGCTTACTGTGATAACTGAAACCAACATGGTTGCTACCACTAAGTATAACTGTTTGTCCTCTGCAGAGAACTTGACAAGTTGCCTCCTCAAAAATCTCTTAGCTTTCTCTTGCTGGTACATCCAGGTGGTATAACTACTGCTCCTTTAACTTTAAACTTGTGAACCAGTCTTCCAGCTGTATCTCCAGGAAGAATTAATAATGTGTGCTTTCATAAAGAATTTAAATCAAATAATTTATTAAGTTGAACACAAAATGTGGGAGTTAATGCTAAGTTTCAATATTATCTTTGCAAAAGTTGTTTTACTTACATAAACTGATGTTTTTGGACTTGGGATTTGTAAAGTATAAATGGAAAATGACTCTCTACGTGAGTGCAGTCCATCTCTCTTACCTTCTCTACTGGGAAGACACACTGTTTCACTACCTTGAAATGTAAACAAACCACTGTCATGGTCTGTTATGTCATAGTAACAAGCCTCTGGCGAGTTTCCTAAGTCTTCAAAAAAATCGGATGTTTTGTTTTTGTTTAATCAATGTTCAACAAACCACAAAGAAATTGTGATAAATATAACATAGTGAGGCAGGAAGTCAGATTATTTATTAAGTTCCTTGAGGCTCTGCTCAACTTGAAGAACAAATTATATGCTTTATATTTGTTTCAGGATATGCTAAAGGTGCAAAGACAGCCGCACCAATGGGTTTGTAAGGAATAAGAATAATTGTGGATTTTTTGTTCTTTTGTTTGTATTGAAGCATGTGCCTTTGAGCTATGAAGCTCAAACAGATTTTGAATGAATTTTGAAGGGAGAGAACGAATCGAGCGGTAAGATAAAAAGCACAACAAAAAATATATAATGACAAATTATAGATAAAAAAAAAAAACATGACAAAACCATAAAGAAATGCAAGTGTTAGTATGACACAATAAAGTCTTCCTGAAGTTATAAGAGCAGCACAAGGTTTTATTGCAAGTAGAACTTCCTTCCATTTTTAGTCTATCACTCTATAATGTAGTACAAATTGATAGCTATAGAAGATGTAAAATGATCAAGTCAAATTATTTTAAGGAAATCAAACTGAAAAAAAAAAAAAAAATTCTAATCAAAATACGTTTTGAATTTTCTGGTCTTGCTAAGTTTTAAATTTTCAGGTCTTGCTAAATTTTCAGGCTTGTTAAGTTTTAAGATTCATAAAGTAATTCTGAAAATCCAATGCTTTAAATGTGAAAACCACATCAGCAGATATACAGAGAATAACAGGCATCACATAAAGATGATAAAATGTCCTTAAAACAAGTTTCCTCGACTTGTTTAACATTTGGTTATGTGCACAAAAAACATTAATTTGAAAAATTTATTCCATTTTATGTCTGTGTGCCACATATATCTAAAGGTTAAGATTTCAGTTTTATATCATCAGCCCTAAACTGCTTTGTTGTATTGTAACTGTCAGCTTTTTATTTTTTGCTTTATTATTCATGTTTTAGGCAAGAAAACTATTCTCTTACTCTAAGAAAACACTTTTTATACCTTAAAGCCATACTCTAATTAATGAAACAAAAATAAAAATCAATTATAAGACAACTGCATGTAGAGAAGAGTGCATGAATCTTTACAACTGGGTGAGTTATTTTTTTCTATGTGGGAGTCAGCATGTGTGCAAGCAAAGTCCCTATTTGGGTACAGTGAACAGCCCATCAGGATATGTAACCAAAGTAACACAATGGGAGAAACAGAAGGGCTTGGGAGCATGAAACAGTCACCTTGAACCAAGCTGCTCCTTGCAAACATAAGGATTACCCATCTGCACATTTCTGAAGCCTTTTGATTAACAATGTGTCCAAAATGAAAGCCGAAAAGGAGAAAACACAATTTAGTAATTTCAATGGCTTTCTGCAGATGGGTTGCCAACATATTTGGATAATTAACGTGTAGATATTTTCTTTATACCTTGCTCATGATGGCAATTAACATGTTTTGTGGAGAGGTGAAAACTTTTTTTGAGGCAGTGAAGATGGATGGAAATGCATTAGAGGAGGTCATGAAAATGGGCTTCTATTCCTTGCACTATTCTTATAAAAGGATGCTTTTATAAGGTGATAGCAATTGAAAAATAAAAACCCAAGGGCAAATAAATGATAAAGAACTCATCTTTAATTGGCAATCTTTGTAATTCATATGAATACTACTCTAAATTTTGTATCCACGTTTTTGGTGAAAGCAAGGCAAATCTCTCTTGAACCAGGTTTCTGAAAGGCAAAAGGGATCCACAATGATGATAAAAAAGGACAACTCTTCCTCCTTTTAACCCGTTTAATCCCAATTTTTTTTCTGCAAAATAAGTGCATGCATTTCAATCCTTGGACATGAACATATGATATTTATGAATTATTACATTTTATGGTGGTTATGTTGGTGAAAATGTAGGTTTTATACTCGGCAATGATTGTTGCCAGTGGGAAACTGCATAGTCTAAATTACACAAATCGGGCCTATTTATACATATAAAAACTTTAAAAAAAATTTTGGCATGCAAATAATGGTTACAAGAGTGTTCAGAAATATTTTATATTCTTTATATTTGAGTTTCAGATGTGGCATCATCTTGTTGCGTCATTCAGTGCATATACCACACTTTGTGTAAAGGATCACCTTTTGGAGAGGTGAAACAGGGGAGGGTTTCAACTATGGGAATGACAGTGATGTAGAAGACATTTTGATGTTTCCTCAGGTCTAGAAAATCGAAAATATCTGATAGTTTTAAGTTGTATGAGAACAGTAAGGCATATAGAATAAACAGCAAAGCTATGGACACATAGCATAGTTCTGTCTATGTATTATGCTATTGGCAACAATTGTTTCCATTCTTACATTCACTCTTCTTATGATCAAAAGATGAATGAAGGGATACAATTTTCTTTCTATATCAGTAGAAGACACTTGAAAGAACATATGTTCAAAATATTTTATTTATATTTGTTTATTTAAATATTTTGCTGACTTCCTCTTGCTCAGGTTTGTGACAGACATCTACCTCCAGCGTCACAGGCAGGAAGTCAAGAGGTCTGGTCATGTGACCTTTCACACGAAATACATGACATTGATATTGCTTAGAGTAGACACATTGTTATTTTATTTTAAAACTTCAATCAGCTGCCAAAAGTCAACACAATTGTTCTAGAGCTTCCAGAAGTTAAGAATAATGTCTGGCAACAATTGTTGCCGGTGGGATTAAATGGGTTACAACAAATAGCCGACTCTCTCTTCATCATGATACTATGAAATTCAACAGACAATATTAAAAATGGCTTTAAATATGAAAGGTGTGTTCCAGGAAAATATTAATTGTGAGAACTTTAATCAGTTTTTATATATATAATCTAAATCTGAAAAAAATCCTGTATCAGAAAAGAAGTAGAAGAATCAAAGCACATTCTACTTAAATGTATTTAAATGCCCCAAATTATAACTAATCTGAAAGTTTTTCAAAACTTCTTCTCAAAGATATAGTTTGTGTTCCTAATTTGATTTTGCATTAACAATTTCAGAAAATTTGTGCTGCTGTTTGTGTGTTTAATCCTTGATAAGTCTTTCCACCTCTAGAAAAAAACTCTATTCTTTTCCTCTGTCGCCATCTAATGGCAGGAGTGTGTGCCAGTTTCTGAGCCTTGCAGCCCAGCTGAGGAAAAGTGTGGACCAACACATCCTCCCTCTTTCAGGTAATTATGTCTTTTATCTAGGAGACACATACGGCTACTTTAACATCGGATATCCAGCCGTCCTAATGGCCCATTATTCAAATAACTGGGGAAAAAAACTGTTGGGGTTGGTGACCCCCTCCGTGCCGCAGGGCCCTCCATACAGGCACACCTGCTGAGACAAGGTAACGTTTATCACTGACACCTTCACAGGACAGAAACAAAATGGCAGGCAGGTCAGCAGTAAGGAGTGCACTGGGCCCGTCATATTGCAAACATATCCATTTGGTACGGCTCTACTCTTGTGGTTGCCAGGCTACTGCCTAATATATGGTGACTGAGTGTGCGTCAGGAAAACAGAAGTAAGATGTTGACTTTGGGATAAGCACCTCTTCAAATTAAACAGCGCCATCACATTGCATTCAAAATAACATTTCCAAAGGTCAGCTTTAAATGGCCCCCATTTGGCAAAAAAAAATCCCTGTGTTCTTCAACTCACTAAATCATCTAAATTTGCATATGAGTTACGTTAGTTAGTGGCATTTAATTATTTATGTTTTAATTACACAGAATGAAGGGGATAATATCACTGTACGATAGTTTGGTGGCGTGTGCATGTGCACTCCTGTCATCCGAGCACTCGGATGTCTCCTTATTAAAGTACACAAAAAAGATAATTATGCCCAGCTCTGTCTAAACATTGCCACAGTGCTGCACTAGAGAATCACCGCTGAATTGGACACAGGAGAGGACTGGACCTCTTATGATTACTGTGTTGGTCACACGCATTCAGGAGTGGTGATGGTATGTCAACTCCTTCTCTTTGCAAAGTTCAGAAAACATTGTTTTGATGGCGCAGACTGTGGCATGAATCAAACTCGAATTGTTCCAGCTCAATATCTGCAACTCCTTAAGTGATGATGTATAACTAACTGCATATTACCCTGATCACGCCATTCCTAAGCTGAAACATATTAGTGTGGGGATGCTGTTCTGCAGCACAAACAGGCAGGCAGGCAGGCAGGCAGGCAGGCAGGCAGGCAGGCAGGCAGGCAGGCAGGCAGGCAGGCAGGCAGGCAGGC
>CAEGAG010021303.1:0-24504 GCA_903067065.1 Brachyrhaphis terrabensis | reverse complement strand
GGCCTCCCTTCTGAAGCTGCTACCCCCGCGACCCGACCCCGGATAAGCGGAAGAAAATGGATGGATGGATGGATGGATAGTTTTATATCAACGTTTTGGGTAAATCAAAAAAAAGTTAAATCATTTGTATTAAGTCATATTAATATTAATTCTAAAGGTGTGTAATGTCAGACACTGCATGAAGCATCAGTGTTTCAGTCTAAACTATACGTCGGCCACCATGACACCTGACAAAAACAAAAACAAACAGTGAGCAATGAGCCTCTGTGAGCTCATACGTCCAACACTTTTCTTTTATTTATTTGCTAAATAAATACATAAATATTGTTTTCAATTTAATAATGTCATGGTAACTACTGCGGTTTGTGCAGAGCAACATAAGCAGGCAGTCTTAAAAAAAAGGACAAAACAGAACGGATTTTACTGAGACTCAAGTTCTATCGAGTAAAGAACCGTTCAAAAGAATTGGCTCGTTTTGTGACATCACTAGTGCCACCTAAGGTCACTACACCTCTTAGCTTGGTCTTATTATATGCTTAGATCTTGTCATTTCTAAAGAAAAAAAAAAGGAAACATACACAAACATACTAATTTGTGTCAAAATCAATTTAAATTGACCTCTTTTGGTCACCACAAATTGCTGTTGTCATTTTTTTTTTCTTTCTGTGATAACAGATACTCAGCCACTCTCTTCTGTGTAGAAGCTCACCTGAACATCCATCAGCTGCTGCTGGAAGCTTTAAAGTCCACCAGCATGGAATAAACATCCAGAGAGGAATATTTAGGAGCGTCTTAGGCTGACGAGTTCTGTTTAGAGGTGCTTTGACCTATGAGGCAGACAAACAGAAAGAGCTAACAACCCAAAGGATGCTGGATGTTAGCTGTGAAAGTTAACAGCAGAAGCTCTGAGAGCAGCTTTGAAAAGGTTGAGGTGTGTTTCCCTGTTCCACACAACGCTCCATTCTACTGTGGTGACGAGATAACACAGAAATATCCCTCAGCAGCAATAGAGCTAAGCTTCATAACTCGCTTTACTTTTGTAGTAGTTGGACGTTTCAGGTTAAAACTCATTAATGGTGACCTTAAGCTTTAGTCCAACTCAGTTTGTGGTGCTGAGGTCATCAAAGCAGTTGAACAGGTCCAGCGAGGCTGTGGGGTTGGCTGGGTAGGATTTGGGATTCTTGAAGACGGCTGATATTATCAGGCTGCTTGGTTTATACTTTGGGTCGGTGCCTTTGGACTTGGCAGAACGGGGTTTGCTCTCGGTCTTAAGTGGTCCGTCAGCCCCGCTGGACTGCTTAAGCGCTTAAGACTGCCGGAGACCACTGGAGACAATGGGAGGGTTAAACTAAGGCGACCAGAGACTGTCTTATAAGTTATATCTATAAAGATTAAAGTTCATAACATACCAAGCAACATCTATGCTGGAGTAATAGAGAAATTGTACTGGCTGAAGGTTCAGAAGGAACGACGTTGAGGCCATTGTTGCTCCCCCAACACACATACACACACACACACCCACCCCCACCCACCCCCACACACACACACACACACCACACAGGCATTTTCAAAGCTGTTTTTCAAACCAGTCTTTGTGTGTTTGGAAGGAGTTTTAGAGTCGAGGATCTGTCTGTCTGAGCATACTTATGTTTCCTGTGTGCAGCAATGGCAACAATCAATATCTGTCAAATAAAACCCTAAGCTAAGACATTCCGGGAAAGACTTTACCTTTAGAGATTTTCTAGGAGAACATCAGATGTATCAGTGCTTCTCGGAAGCAAGTCAAGATGGGTTTAGTCCCTACTAAGAATGTAAATGCCTTTTTAGGGAGGTATTTGAGACCTGGCCCAGTGGAAGAGGCCCTCAGGGCTCACCCAGGACCTGCTCACATCTCGTAGCTGCCTTAGGAACGCCTGAGGGTCGTCTCAGATCAGCATGAGGGCAGGACAGAGGTCTGGGGATGTCTGCAGACGAGCTGTCTCCATGACGCTGTGTTGAAAAAGCGTTTGAGTGATGGACGCTGATCTCAACAGTCCGGCAGAGCTCTCATATCTAAAACCATTCCCTGTAACTGTTCCCACAGGTTGCTGTTGCATCGCATCAAATTAGTGTGTGTGTGTCCAGTCTGTCAATTAGAACTTCTACACTGAAGGTGTGTGAGATCAAAGTATCCCATGAACAATAACATAACACTTATTGGAGCATCATTAAGAGCATCAAAACCTTGCTAAAACCTAAACATGTACTGCTTGTGTGTTTTATGGAATGCGTGTTTGCAAGGTGTTTGGTCTGTTCACGCATCCCTAAGAGGTTTTTTTTAAAGCAACAGTTATTATCCAGTAATTGTTTGTATTTTGTGTTGATGCTCAGACATTCAGCCTGTTTGCTCTTCTTCTTCCTGGTTATCCAGACAGTTTCTCAGCAGCTTGTACTTCTTCTCTGAAGTGAAAGTGAGACTGGGAGCGGTGGTGGAGGGCCGGCCTCTCCTCGCTGGGGATCGTTAGGAGAGGCTGTAATTGATTTATTTCAAATTGAGAGGTTTGTGTTTCTGTACATCGCCTCCGTCCATGTTGATGTCAGCTGATCTACGTCACCCCCTGTCATTCCCCTTCCTGTCTCTGTCGCTCCCTGCAGCAGGTTGAGGGGCGTCAGGTTCATCTTCAGTTGTACGGTTCTTATGTATTTTTGATCACTTCTGAGTCTGGTTGTCTCCCTGTCTCCTTTCATCTGCTTCCTCTGCTCGGCTGTATTCTCTCTCATCTCTGCTGCCCTTTCAGCTTCTCTCCCTCCTCTTTGCTAATATTTCTTACATGTCCACTTTTTCTATTGCCTTAACCTCCCCATCTATTATCCACCAACCTTTTGTAATTTTCCCCTAACTTCTTAATTCATGAAGTAATCCTTTTGTTATGCTTTTTCTTCCCTGCCGTTGCCTTCAGACCTGGAGATGTCTGAGTCAGTCAGTTGAGTTTACCGTCTCCAGAGGGATAAGCTGAACTCTCAGAGGAGACCTGGACTCTGGTCTGTGGTTGGACAAGTCTGACAAGGTTGATTCCTAAATAAACATTTAGCTGACCGTAGACCTGATGTTAGAGATGTTATTTTTAAAAATATATTTCAAAATAAGTTGTTACTGAATGTTTTTGACACGCTGTATGATGCTGATCACTCTGAAAATCAGTTGGATGGATGAAAAAGAGCCTGACATGTAATATACAGCACACTATTCCAGTAGCCTTTGCCAGGTTCAATGTTCCTCTTTGTAAGTTATTGCTTATATAATTCAAACTACCTGACCTCCTTTCATTTTCTTGGAAAAATTCAATTCCGTCATGTGATTGCGACTAGTTAACTTGAAACGTCAAAAATCATGCCGAGTAAAGAATCATCCACTTGGTGCGACCCCTCCTGCCTGGTCCTGCATAAGTTATCTAACCTTCCCACAGTCTGAGGTTGATGCTCAGGAAGCGCGATGTGGGTGTCCCATCAGCCTGGCAGTTCCTGAAATAACATAAAAAAATCCAGAAAAACATAAAAAGTGTAAAAGCGCACGCAGTGTCCCGTCACATCTTCCTGGGATTGAGGGGTAGTTAAGAAACGATGGAATAAAAATACTTCAGTCACATTAAAATGTGATTAAAGGGCAGTGTTATGTGTTTTCCAGCTACATAGAATAATTTTATAGCACAATTAAGTAACTGTTACCTTCTGTCATAAAAATGCCATCCATATACATCAAACACGACATAAAAGAAAACTGACTTTGTCATTTAATGCCTTGAAATTGGGCCTCTGTCTCTTTAAAAACTCCCGCTCTTTCTGAAACTCCGCCTTCAGGAAGTTATCACAACATGGCTCCTCTATTTACCTTTTAACAACATTTTTACCAGCGTTTGACAGAGAAGTAGCCGCTAGAATGAGCTCAGCAGATGCTCAGTTCCACCAGGTGTTTGCTAATTGCTGCTGGCTAGTCTGATGGAGTTGAGTTGGGAGGTCAGAGGGGAGAGGGCTGCTCTATGAGGAGGAAGCTTGGAAACTGCCTCTGAGCTGCGGCTCAAAGACGGCACACGGTTCCTCAGAGCGCTTTACACAGCTGAATGGTTGCCATGGAGATTAAAGAATTTCTCAAAAATGCATGAAAGAATCAAAGCAACACTCTAGGTATGTTTTAGATGAGGGAATAATATTATAGCTTAATGTAGAGCTGAAAAAAGTGAATTTTGCATAATAACGTCCAGGATGTGTCTGTATTGTGTTCGGCTGCTTTTGGCCTTAGAACAGCAGCAGAAAGAGATTCTACTGTCATCTGTATTCAGTCCAGTCATATTTATGATGGATTAAATCACAAATGCTGGCTGTCCTAAGAGTATCACCGGTGACCTCCTGACTTCTGTTTCAGTTCCACATATCTATTTAGACTTTGTTTTGTTTTTATAAAAACGGTTCAATTAGCAAAATATTTCCTCCCACGTGTTTGATGGATTCTATGTCTTCCTGTTGGAATTAAAATGCACGGTAAGTTGTTTAAATATCCCATGCCGCCAGAAAAAAAAAAAAACCTCAACGAATTTTTCTTGCATTTGCTCCCATCTGTGACTCCATGAAGGGACGAGTTGTGTTTTGTTGGCCAGCAGGTCTGAAAGCGGCCGTCCAGAGAGGCGCTGGGAATGTGCACTGCTTTTGGCTTCAGCCTGCAGGATTTGGATTCTGTATTCCCTTCAAACTTTGAGTTTGTCTCCTCTCTTGGCGGCGCGCAGCAGACTTAATAAACAGTCGTGCTGCCATTCTCCAACACCCAAGCTGTCTGCCCAACGTTATTAATGGTAGCAGAGAGTGAAGTACCAACGTCTTGGAGAGAAACTGCAAAAGCTAGTTTATATTTAACCCAGACTTTCAGGAAGTGGGAGCAATATATGGCCTGTTAAACAGTAATCAATCATTTCTTAAGATAGCATCAGAATTATTTAATAGAGTGCTGTTGTTTTTTTAATGTGCCAGCTCCACAGCCTTTATCTTCCATATTCTGCTTTGAACATTCCCTCCAAAGCTTTCCTTGTCTGAATGTTGGTTTGATGTTTTTTAACCTGAATCAACTGAACCTTGAAGGAGTCTAGATGGAGTATGGAATATGGTAAACAACGCAACCTATTGTTTGTGTGCTCCCTCTAAGATAAAACCTCTGTCTCTGTGAGCCTGAAGAGCTGAAGACAGAGAAAGTGTCTGTCAGGGAAGTGTTTATGAGGAAGAGAGGAAGAAAAGTGGGCGCTCGGGGGAGCTGCCCTTTCCTCCTGATACATCTCCACTCCTGCTCCAACCGTGTGTTTCTCTGAGTGTGTCCACTCCAGCCTGTAAAACGGGGAGGAAAAGTGAGGGAGCACCCAGGGGGTTCTCAGCTCCTGCCAGCGTCAAAAGCCGGAAACGGGATTAGAATTAAAAGGAAAACCAATGCAATTCCTCCCTTAATCATTGGGTTAAATTGAGTGTTTAAGGATCTTTATGGTGTTTTTGTCCTCTTTATGAAGCGGCTAATTTCAGCACAGGAGCGTTATTGTTCCACAGTGGGGAAATGTCTACAGCAAACTGACAGACAGTCAAAGCAAGTAGATTTACTCAAAGATAGAAATATGAAATAATAAAGTAAAAATCCCTCAACACCATTTGGATTGAATCTATTTCTTGGTTTTAAAACTCAATTAGTGATCTGCGTTTTGCAGATTACTAAAGGGGCAGTATTACGTAATTTGACTTTTTTTAACTTTATGGAAACCAGTCAGCTATTAAACGCCTGGGTGGTCCTAGCCCCGCCTCTGAAGACGGAGCTCCTCCTCAGAGCTGCAGCTTCCTAGGTTAAGAGCTTCCTCCTCACAGAGCTGCCCTCTCCCCTGCCACTCCTCCACTCAACTCCTTCAGACTAGCAATTAACAAACATCTAGTGGAACTGTAGAACCGCTTAGCTCATTGTAGCAGCTGCTTCTCAGTGAAACGCTGGTAAAAAGGTTGTTCAAGGGTTAATAGAGGAGCCATGCTGTGATGACTTTCTGAAGACGGAGTTTCAGAAAGGAGTTTGTAAAAAGACAGAGGCCCAATTTTAATTATAAAGTCAAAAGATTTTAAGTCATTTTTGATACATACAGTACAGTATTTCTAGGTGCTTGATTGTGGTGTAAAATGGCACTGTGTGCCTGAAAAACATACTACTGCCCCTTTAAACGCACCATTAGAAGACTAGAATGAATACATTCATACCGATGAGTGGATGTTAACTTTGGTCTTACAAGTAGGAGTTTCCTAGATCCCATTTGAGGTGAAGAGACAGAAAAAGTGAGGAGTTTTGACAGATGCCATCATCTCATATGTATTTGTGTATGAATGGGTTTTATTCCTGAGTCTGTCTGCTTTGGGTGTCGTATCACAGCTCAGGGTTGCTTTCTTTAGAGTGTGCTGTAAGTAGGACACCAAGTTAGCGATCAGAAGGCCCTCTGCCTTGCTCCATCTCTCTCTCACTTTTGGGTGTGCACACACACACACACACACACCCCCACACACACCGAGACTGTTCTTATGCATATATTTCCCTCTCTTTGTCATTGTCATGCAGTTTCCCTCGCCATGCCTTTCCCCTTCTCATTCTGTCTTCATAAACCCTCTCTGGCTCAAAGCCTCTCGTACTCACACTCTCATTCTCTCATGCACACGTCGCCCGGCCACAAGAGAGGGAAAAAAAGTGTAAGAAATGAAGAGAAGTAGCAGGATCAAGAGGAAAGAGGAGGAGAAGGAGGAGGAAGAGGAGGAGGAGGAGGAAACTACATTCCTCCCACGCAGTAGAGCTGATAGGAGCAATTTTAGATGGGACCAAAGGACAGAGGAACAGCGAGGCTGCAGGAAGAAAGAGGAGAATAAAGGACAAAAGAGAGAAAAGAATCAGGGGAATGAAGTTATGATACTCAGTCTTAATAATCTCATTAAACTTGCACAGAATGCCTGATGGCTGCCTGCTGCATTTTTTCAATTACTTAGCAAAGTAATGACATTAGAGCTGGTTCTAGCAGTGATTATGACACGGCTGCTATTTAACCGGACCGCCGTGGGATGGATGGGAATCGGCTCTGTGGGACAATGTGTCTGCCATCTGCACATCAGCTCCTATTTGAGCCGGAAGGTGGAATGTGTCTTATTGCTGGGACACTTTCTGATGTTTCTATTACAAGGTGTGGGTGTAATTAAAATGCCCCCACTGCCATTTCTAAACAGCTTCCACCCAGGCAGCGACGTTTACTCCTGGGAAAAGAGTTTGACTCACTTATCTGTATCTTTCACACGTATTCATAATGCAGCAATATGCAGCGCTTATATCACCCACACCAGAAAACACATGAGGGGCAGAGTGAAATGTATTTTGAAGATGTGAAACTTTCCACCAGCTGCTGTGATGATGTTGGTTAGCGCTGAAAGCATCTACTCTGGCCCCAGAACCAGGTTCTGTCCCTGCAGAACGTCGCTGCTGCTGTCTGGGGCTGACGGCGCGCTCCTCCACATTTCACGTACGCCAGAAAACCTGATTAGTTCTTCTTACTTAAAAAAAAAAAAAAACCTACATGCAAACTCATTGCCTCAAAGTTTTTTAGTGTTCATTAACTTGTGCAATTTTAGTGAGTGACAAACTAAGGCAATAGTAGCACCTATTAGCACTCATATAATTTAAAAGGCAGTTCTACCAAGAGTTTTTTTTTTAGTTTTAACTTTAAAGAAAAAAGTTCCACAAATTGATCTCTCCCATTATTCTGGTGTTTTACCAAAGAAACAAAAATGTTGGTAAATCTAATAGTTTAGTCTGATTGTTTTTTTATGCAGTGTATAAATATCTGGTTTTAGCTGAATGTCAGGGCTTGTTTCTTCACTTCTCAAGTAACTGAGCACAGTTGTTACTTTAAATATGTTATTAGTGAAGTTTGATGGCTGAAATGTTATCTATATGAAGGACGAATTGCACTCCCACAGCACAATAATAGTAATGATAATAATAATAATCATGTATTTTGATCTTTTATTGTTTGCAATCCAGTTAAAGTTCTTTAACTGACTCAGTTAGCATGACTGTCCACCTGGATTTTAAGTCATTCCTGATCCTTCAGTGGTCAAACTCTCCATCAGGTTTTCAAACACTGGTTTGGGTTTTAGTTTCAGAACGTTGTTGATGAACACAGACAGGACTGAACTGTGCTGATCAAATACCTCAGCCTTTGCTGTCTGTCTGGGAGGAGAACAAAAAAAAGAAAGAAAAAAATAAGAAGAAGCTCGGAGCCGCAGACATCATTGTGATGCTGTCCTTGAATCCTTGAAGAACGTTGAAGCTGTCCATCATCGGATACTTGTGGGACTCACTTAAGTCAGCGAGAACAAGAAGCTGAAAGGGGAAAACGGAGCTCAGTCTCATTACTCCTCTTTCAGGAGGTGGCCCTTCTTGGTCCAGGCTCAAAGAAAAATGTCCTGCTAGTTTCAGATGCTAGAAGGGAACATTGGGCCGGCTGGGGGCCGAGTTCATAGGAGAGCAGAATTTAAATCATTTTCACACGTCAAAGGCCAGTGCAAATGCCCGATGTCTCTTCCATGCTGTGCAGTGTTTCTGAGTGAAATTACGTAAGGGGTGCTGAAAAACATGTTGATAAAGACAAACTCAACAGGTTAGGAATACTGCCCAGTTATTAGCATCCACTGAAAGCAGCAAAACAATGCTCAAAAGGCTTTCAGCTGATTATTATTATTGCTATTATTATTACATCTGTACTTTTTATTGAACCATACAGACTTGGCAAGCAATACCTCTTAGGTTTGGGCTTTCTCCCACTAACCCCGCCCACTAACCCCACCCACCGCAGACATAAACCAGGCCTGAGTTGTTTGAGGACTAGCTGAAAAGCTGAACTCTAAATGTTCTTATGTTAACCAGCTACAGTTTAAAGCAGATGTGTGGTAATCTGTCTATACAGCACAGCCAGTCTGCTGGTGTCGCTATAGCGATAGCTCACTCATCACACAGAACCAGACCACCTAGAGTTTCTCTAATTCAAGCAAATGTAACACAGGCATACTTTCCATTTACCACTGCCTAGCAGATCAAGTCAGAATTAGGAAAGTAGAATCCATTCAAAAATCACACGAAGACAAGCCATGGGAATTAGAAATGAAAAACAGCAAAATAAATAAATAAATCGACCAAACCCATTTAGTTCACCATGGTAAGCTAAGACTGAATCTACTTTGTCCATTCTGACGAATCTGTTCCAAATCCGTCTTTGTCTTCCAAAAATCACTCTTGTGATCATTAGCTTAAGGGAAATTTCTTTGTCTTGTTTTGTTGTTGTTGTTTATTGCTTTGCTTTATTGAAGGATCTGCAGCCTGTGACTCCGGAGTCACAAGTGGCTCTTTAGACCTTCCACAATGTCTGAAGAGCCTTGTGGAATAACTTTGGTTGAAAATAATAGAGATTAAATATATTATAATACTGACCAATTCAGGTTTTAGCAGTTTAATAATTTCATTGAATTTCCTCAACTAAATGACAGTCAATATACCTTTAACTTTTTATTTTTTATTTTTATTTTTTTTAGATTTGATTGCAATAAGTGTTGAGTGGCAGCATCACCTCCTCCTGGGTGAGCATAGCGTGTGTCATAATGTTGTTGACTTTGCAGCAATTCTTCATACTTACCATGCATGTAGTAACAACAAAAAGGACAATAGAACAGTAGAACCTGAACCTGAACCTGGTTCTGTTTGAACGACCACCTTCCACCACCACCTGGGAGTTTCCAAATACAGAGCACACACACAGTTAAACACAAAAACATTGATCCAGGAGTACATTCTGTGTCAGAGGACCAGTAGAGAGTTAATGGCAGCAGTAGCTTCTATGACAGGAACACAGCTAAGCAGATAAGCTCTGAGCTCATTTTCCAGTCTACAGGATGGAATTGAGCACATGCAGATTGTTGCAGCAAAAGATCAGTCAGCAGCTCTGCATAGGAAAGAGACAGGATCAAACACTGAAAGGCAGGGCCAAGAGTATCATCTATAGAAGGAGAACATTTTGGGTATTGCAGCAGCAGCTCAGCTTCCTCCAGGAAGACATCCAAGCTGAAGAGAAGTCCAAGCCAGACATATCTTCTATGAAGAAAACAACAGAGAGGACAGACAGCTAATGTCAGTAATACTGCAGACACTGAACAAATGGATGGTAGTAAGAGGAAGTCACAGAGTGTTCCTCACTTTGATCACTTTGTCCTCCAGCAGATAAGTCTTCAGTAGGATGCCGATAGATTCTAAGCCATTCTTCATTGAGAAATGAAGTCTTGTGCCTTAGAAAATGACACAAGTAGGACCAATCACAATGTAACTATCTTAGTAATAAGACTGGTGAATGGTCAATAACGCTTAGATGGAAATTTTAACATCATTGTTCACAAAGGAGAATTTCTGCAGAGAAGTATTTCTCTAGCTCTGTGACCGTTTGGTAAAACGAACACAGAGGAAGCAGGGAGGCAGTGGGACTGTTTACCAGATGCATAAAATCCTCATTTAAAGATGGCGGTCTGCACTTTTGTGCATGCGATCAACTGCACTCGCAGTCTATGTAGACCACGTGCAACATGCCCAGTTACTGCATGTACAATTGAACTCAGGCCAGATTGATCAGGTAACATGGTTTGAGCGTGGGTTTTGTTTTTATGGTTGGATCCCAACAGCTGGAATCCAACTTTGTCACTCATTAAACAAGGAATCAGTACTTAAGATGTAGCTTGCAAATTAAGACTTAGTTTTGCTTGTGTGTTTTCACATTTTGCCACATCACTCATGTCTTTGTTTTGACTGGATATATTGACACAGGCCCACACACAGCAGTTTCTAGTTTTGAAGTGAAGGGACTGTGCATGGTTTATAACACATTTTACTGAGTAAAGCCTGGATGGGCTGCACAGTATAGAATCATCTTCACTGCTTTTAGAGCTGCAGGCCTTTTAGGGTATGTCTAAAAGGCATACCCTAAAATACTGAGATATGGAATACTCAGTATGAATGATGAGAAAAATACGGCAAATTGTTTTTGATGTTGCAAGAACAATCAAGACCAATAATTCATTTTAATAACAATATCATATGGCAAGTATCTTTATTCTTATCAAAGGAGCAAAACCAGTGAGCAGTTGCCAAGCCAGCAGATTTTTAGATTAAAGATAAAAACTGTACATTACACGTGTTAGCGCAGTTCATCAATGATAAAGAATATATCTTGGTTTCAGTTTTTGAACCAGTTGCCTAAAACCAGGCAACTGGTCCCGCCCCACTGCAGAATGCATCAACATGCCTGTTCAAATTTTATGCTTCTGCAGATTGTTGCATCATATTGTTATGATGGTCGGGCTGAGCTGGCAGAGTTTGTAGTTTCTATTCAACTTCAAGCTGGGTGTGTAAAAAAAAAAAAAAAAAAAGAACAAAAAAGAACAGAAAATAAAACCTGTAATCCCCAATGCTCAAATGAGTAAAGTGTTTTCGTACAACAGCATGTGATTATGCAAAGTTGTCATCGCGTCATGAGCGCGATATTGAAGTCGCAGCTGTGTTGATTCTCTTGCAGAGGTGCACATTTGTGGTATCCGTGGTGTGTCTGAGTTGTTTCATTTGTTTGGATTTTTTTTGCCCCAACATGTCCAAAAACTATGAAAATCTGATTTATGTGGATAACAAACTGGCTACAGAGACTCATGCATAAGAGAGTGATGTTTCCAAATCAATGGCTGATCGTATCAACTTAAGTGAATGCTATTTATTAATCTTAAAATGTGCAGCATATGCAATATGCTGCACAGAGAAGCCGATCAAACATTTTACTTAGAAGAGCAACGAGGAGAAATGGCGTTGCCAGCAAGTTGCCAACAGCACATCTGACCATTTGTAGCTCTGCTGGGTGAAGTTGCCTGCTTGAGTGGACTGGAATGATTCAATTTTGATTTATCTTTATATAATGAGTGTGAAGTTTTATTTAAATGTAAAAAAAAAAATGTCTCAGTTTTTCTTGTTCTAGTGCTGGTCTTCTATGTAAAATAGCTCAAAGTCAGTAAGACTCAATGGAAAACATTTGATTCTAAGGATGCCTCCTCTGGTTGTTGTGATCATAAGTATGCTAAACTATGGATAGCTTTTTGCCGACACACATTTAAGTATTTCATTTAAATGTGGGCAAAGTGTCCGTTCAAAGCAGCCAGTGTTTGGCAGTGCAGTTTGAGGTGCAGATCTCTTTGCAAGGACTTTAATATTATGGCTAATGAGCAAAATCTCAGTGCTATAAAGAAAAATTTGCCCTCTAACAGATTTCTTTATTTTTGGCTTTTTCTTTTGCCATGAAAACCAAAGTAACCTGGTCCTGTGGGAAAAACACAGAACCCATCATTCCTCTGCAGAGCAGCAACTACAGGTGGAAGCTCAGCCCACTGTCCTTTTAATCATGTTAATTCAGCAACAGTAGAGGGATTTCCACCATCAGTCATTTTAAAGTAATACCAAATTGACTTCATTTAAGTTTGGACTTTGACTAGACCACTCAAAAACCTTAATTGATTTTTTTTTCTTGTGTCATTCAGAGGGGGAATTGCTGGTGTCCTTTGGATGTCTGCCTTTTTCCATAATGTCACACACTGATGACCACGGCCTCCTTTAGAGCACAATTCATGGTTCCACCAATTAGAACATGTTCAGATTCTGAAGACACAAAGCAGCCATAGACTGTTACATTACCACCAGTATGTGTGATTGTGTTATTTTTTCCCTTCACTGCTACTGCGCTTTTTTCCATTCATCATCAAAATAAATTCAGTGGTTTTTCAAATTTCTAAGTACAACTTTAGTCCCATCACTAGTTTAATTTGGGTTTCTTCTCTGGAACATAAGTATCTGGGTATGTTTATGGTTGTATTTTTGAATTAATAAGTGTAAGGAAAAAGCCTCCTTGCAATTCTGCTTATTTAAGTACTTTATTTTTGCTGTGACTGGTTCATTCCATGCTGGTTTATCTTTTCGTTTTGTCAGAATAATTAGAGATTGTCCTATTAAAAAAGATGATGCTGTCATGACAAATTCTTTACCAGCACTTCATCTGAGCCTCATATACATTGTTCTAATTAAGCTTATTATTCGCAGGTCAGTCTGGGGCATTTTATCCAGCTTAGACTATGTTTTGCATATCATGTGGAGCCTCGTCGTTACGCCCATTAACACATGATTAATGAAACATCTTGGCAAACTATAATGCAGCAAACGTTTTCCAGCAAGCATCACGGTTCACACCAGGAGGTTTTACAGTCACAGTCTCTGTCTGACTCTTTAAATATGACCTTTGTCATAGTGCTGAGCATCAACACAGCTTGAGTCAAAGTCGGAGAGACAGCCGAATTGTAGGAGGGGTGGACAAGTGACAAGACTACAAAGAAAGGGAAAATAGAGAGGTTAGAGCGAAATAATCCACCCTCACAAACCTACAGGCAGGCAAGCGCGCACACACACACACGCACACACACACACCCAAGCACTGAAATGAGGAGTCAGTCTTCTGAAGCAGATGGCTGTAAATCCCCAATGTTACCAGATGAAAGGTTGAGACCCTGGAACATCATGACTTGTCTCAGCACTGGGATCAGAACGTCATGCTGCTGTAGCTCAGCAGTCTCCACAGTTTATCCACAATCTAGCCTGTCTATGGGATGAACGTTGGTTTATTGGGCCACTGACCTATGAATAATTCAGGCATGAACCACAGGCCAGATCAGTCTGTGCATATTTTTTGGTGATTGTAATTTTCTTAAGAACCTTGAACTTTTTTGTTGTTGTAGTTTTTAGAACAAGGACACAGCAGCACAATACGTCCACACAGCAAAGCTTCATACGGCCACTGTATGAAGTGGCCAGTATGAAGAATGTTCATGCTATTGAACATTCACGCATGCACGCGCACCAATTCAGAGTGCACACAGTGCAGGACAGGACAGATTTTAAAAATAAAAAAAAGAAACTCCATATGTCTGAGCCAGCGAGTCGCAGAATATGTAATAATTTCTGCAATAAATTGAAACCCCAGTAATTTCTCTCAACAAGCTCAACCTTCTCAACGGGAACAAAGAGCAGAGGCTCTCAGGTTGAGTGGAGAGATACGACCCTCCACACATCAGAGAAATGAACAGCAGCTCAGTTTATTAGACGTACGAATGTTGTTCGAAAGATATGATTTATTCATTTCTCAGTGGAGAGAGATTGGCTCTCAGGTCAGTGGGACTATACTTATATGTATGACATCATAGGGTCTCCGTGTAACTTTGTTTCACCATAGTTTGAAATTATTCAGGTTTCCACTCAACCTGAATAATTTCACTGTTGGCCTTTGCCATCAAAATGAAGCTGACTAATTTTTCAACTTTTTCGTCACCCGTCTTGCTGACTAATAACAGTGGTATTGTTTTTGTTATCTCTTTAGAATAATTTTGCTGAAAGCCAACCAAATGTCAAGGCTAAATCACTTTGAACAAAGCAGCTTGGAATCTGTCCCATCCAAACAGCACAACTTTCATTGGAAAAGAAAACTCATTTGGCAGATTCATAATAGGTGGAATGAATTTAAAGGTTTAGTTTGTGTTTCTTGAAGTAAGGATCTGTAAAGTTGTAAAAGCACCTTTTCCTGTAAATGATAGACATCAAATCCCTGTGTGAACTTGAAAGGAAATGAATCCTTGCAGCTGGAGGAAGCTAGTAAGAAGTATGCTGATTTGGCAAATTAGCTGACTGAACCTTTGTAAGGATTATATTCAAATATTAGAAAGGATTATATTTAAAGCAAGTCACCACTGATCTTGAATAACTGATAGACTCAACCAACGGTAACCTTAGTTTGATTTCAGTAATCTGGCCAAACATTAACAGACGCAACAATGTTCTGTTGGGAAATCATAGACTAGTTATATATTCCTCTTATTGTCAGTTAGTAAGACAGTTGATCCTTTACAGTTGGTTATGTAAATCATTAGACGGTCAATTAGATTCATGTGTTGACAGCAGCTACACAAGGGGCCCAATTTGACTTTTGTCATAGGGCCCCTGCTTATATGGGGAGCTTAATTAATTCAATAGGTTATGATTAAAGTGAGCTATGATTTTCCTTTGAAGTTGCTGAAGTTCAGAATTCTTTAATTTTCTCATCTGTTTTCTTGAACGTGACATTTCTCATTAATTAGATTATGTAAATTTACAGATTAGAAGATTGATTTATTATTATTAGACTTCACAAGTGAACTGATTGAACCTAAACTTGTTCCTCTGTATTGTATTATATTATATTATATTTGGGTGATAGAGTGACACTAATTTACCATAACAAGACGTTCCATGACTCATGAACCTTAGTTTACTGTATTTACCACACTCTGCTGTAAAACACTGTTAAAATCAGAATCTTTTATTTGACTGATTACTTTGGCCTGCATGGAAATGTTGCACCCCACTTTGTGGCCAAATTCAGATCTTATTTTCTTCTGTCTTGTCTTCACATTCATCTGAGTTGTAAACTTTTTCACACCTGGCTTTGAATATTTAGCATGTACTTTATCATTAACCTGCTGGCATTTAATGCTTAGTAATGGGGGGGAAATGTCCATTTTAAAAATTTGTAATAAACAAAGATTTGTGGACAATTTGGTTGATGCAAGTACCGAATTTAAACTGAAAGGAAGTATTGAACCAGTATCATTACCTGCTTTGAAATTGGCCTCTGTGTCTTTAAGAAGCTCCTACTTTTCCAGCACTCTCCCTTCAGCACATCATCACAACGTTTCTTCATGATGCCGTTTACAACTGTTCTTAAGGGCGTTGGACAAAGAAGTAGTTTGTTTCATGAGTTCAGCAGATGCACACTTCCACTAAGTGTTTGAGAACTGCTGCTTCTGCTAGTCTGAAGGAGCTGAGTAGGGAAGGGGTGCTCTGTGAGGAAGAAACTCTGCTGGAGACTGCAGCTCCATGGAGGAGGAGCTTTGTGGAAGTAGGCAATGCATTGTGGGCACAAGAGTGTAGGCACCCCGAATGGTTGGCATGGGAAATAAAAGGATTTCTCAGAAATTGATGAAATAATCAAGACGACGCTCCAGTTATGTTTCTGATGAGAGAATAACATTGTAACATAACAGAAAGCTAAAAAAGGTCAGGTTTTCATTTTTCCCCACACCTCTTTAAGCAAAAGATGAAGAAAAACATTTTTTTTTTTATCTAAGAATATTGAGAAAGACAATATAACTTCCGTGTTTGTCAGCACACACACAAAGACAAAGAGAAAAGATCTATTTGTCCTGACCAGAATAAAACGGCTTTTGGCTAGAGTAATGAAGGAAGTTCACCAAGTTATCATTCGACAGATTAAAGCTCTAAGAACTCTGAGATCTTAATCAGACTTTTCCCAGAAAGAGTTTTCCTCGTTCTGTGCGATATCCAACTGTCACTGAAAGAGGGCATCCTCTACACTTCATCTGTGTCCTTCACAAAGTGAAACATAAAAGGAAAGCATGCAGAATAAGTTCTAATGTTTTCAATTACAGAATCATTTTTATTTTAAAAAGCTATAAAGTGTTCACAAAACCTTAACATGGGATTTAATACATAAATGTAATCATTTGTGTTTCTTGACTGTATTACTGAAAAGAGGACATTCAATACCATGATGTCACATTTCTTTTATGGATACTGGATCTACTGGCAATGTTAAAAATGTATGCAAATAAATCAACATATTTCAATGCAAATTTTATTTTATTTTTTTAACTTTAATTGAGCTATTACACTGAGGTATTCATTACCTGTATTCATTCACATTAAACAATTGGAACAACACTGAGCACCAAGTGGGTTGCTGAACTTCCAACCACTTTATTTATTGTAAATCTGAAATGATGAACTATCACCACATTCAAGCAAATCACATAATAGAAAGCAGGGTCGGTGTGCCTGTGAACAAGAAAAATAAAATCCTGAAGGACTTTGTGGGAAATAGGTGCTCACGGTAACCGTGGCACATTCGTCTGTAATGGCGTACAGGCTGCTAAATACATTCCGCCCTTGCTTCTGCAGTACAGTGTTAATAACCTTGTCTAGCTCAGCGCAGTGCATGACACAATGAAAGTGTTCCTAAATGATGAATCATTACCTTTCATCCCTCAACAAACCCTATCTGAGTTTAAGGCTCACACTAATACGGACATTCAACAGAGTAGAGAGTTTTTGTTGATACATATAACAACATTTGAGGCCGGAGCAGAGAAAGGACTACTTTATCTGTATTCATTCTTCTTCTGTCATGTGAGCTGACCTAATGAAAAGACAGAAACATAAACTCAGTGAAATTTGCACACGGGTCAGACGTGCATGAAATGTACCTGGTTTAAATGTTGTGCAGAGGTCACAGTAGAAATAGCTCAACAGCGCCCCCTGATAACATTCAAAACACCCTCCTCATTAAGCTTACTTTATTGTAGAAGTTTTAAATTGTGGAACTTCACAAGATCTATCTGAAACCATTTTCTACAACAAACAGGAAGTCATTTCGGATAATTGTTGGCATCTTTGAGTTGCTTTGGCCAATTGCAGCCTTTGCATTTGATGTAATTCCTCCTAGAGGTTTTGATTAGTTGGCTTTAGATTTTGCAGTTTGGCCTTAGGGCATGGCAGAGTGTGTGCTGCAGAAATGTTGAGTTTTTGAGAATATTGAAGGGGCGTGGCACTTCAAACTTTGACTACATATCATGCAAAGTATTGTTATAACTCCTACAAAGCAAGTCACAAAGACACAATACCCTGCTGTAATATAAAACACAAAGTAACTTCCACACACAAAGTTGAAGTTTGGCCTGACTTTCTGTGCATCGTCACAGACCAGCAGTCAACATATGCAAATGGAAGGTTTTGAGGTGGCGATGCACAACGCAGCGGTCGGGACGAAGGCCGGAGCGGCGTTGCAGATTTGTTTATTATGACTGTTCAAAAAATGACATTTTTGTGATGAAAGACAAAGTATGATAATCTACTGCGAAGGCTGGGAGTCTGACTAGTTGAAATAGGCTGATTATTTGTCAGATAGCCAGTTACTGGTGGCCTGATTCATAATCATGCAGCTATTGGCTGCAATGTTAAATAAATGTTTTTTTATTCAGAAGTGTCTGCGCAGCCACCACAGAGACAGTTAGTTTCCCTGAGCTCTTTGTGATGAAAACAGCAACTCACAACCCGAGAAGTCAGCTACTTGACTACGAAGCAAAATAAACATATCTGAACCTGTCTTTATTCTTCTTTTCTTAATGTGGAAAACAAGAAAGCGTTTTAGACACTCATACATGTAAAGTTTATATTTGATGTTGATCTTGGCCGATACGGCTGATCTGGATTCTGTAAAGCTTAATAGCAGAACCAATCCCACAACTAAATAACACATAATTATTCATGATCTACACAGCATGACTACATATCAGATATTGTATTGAAATAAAAAGCCAAATATGAGTTTTCTTTTGTTGTACCACAAGGGAAGTAATGTATGAATGTATTATTATGTTGATGAATCTAACTTTGTGTGAAGCCGAGGACTGTTCCTTGTCGTTCTTGACTTTACAGTGACTGTGAGACAGAAACACAGGAAAAGCATTAGAAATCTCATCTGTGTCGGCTGCTGTGTGGCCAACTGGCTGTGCTGCTCCCCAGAGAACAGACACATTTAGGAGCAATCTGGGTTACTCTTTGCACTTCTGACTTAGTTACATGTACTAGAAAGTGTTTTACGGGCCAGACAAAACCCAGGGGTCATGAATGAGGCCTAATCAAAGACATAGACTCGACTGCATGGGCCAGATAGTGTCTGGTGAAGATGTCCTCAGTATAAAATGTGACTGGCCACAACAAAACCAGGAAGCAGTGGTTGCCAGAAGCAACCAGCTCTATGAAAACGAGCTCAACTGGCAACCCACCACGTTGTACAAACCCAAGGTCGCAGGTAAGCAGTAGAAATGGAGACATTTATTGTGGCATTATTGGCAAGCAATAGCAAAATAAGTTGTACTGCAGACTTTTGTGTAAAATATTTTGAATAATTTAAATTCTTTGAATAAAAGTAATCAAAAGAAAAGTGCATTTTTGTACATGTATGTCATGAAGAGAAAGGTGCAGTTCTTTGTGCTTTTCGGTGTTAGAATGCTGGAGTAAATCGACAACTAGCGAGTTCAGATGGAGCAACAAAAAAAGGTGCAGAGGTTTCGCGTGGTGCAGTAGAGCTCTTTCTCTGACAGTTTTTTTTTTCTTTCCCACATTTTCACCATTTACTGCATCTGATTCTCACACTGTATTATCACTTGTTCCCCTGTCACTCGGGGCTGTGGCATGTTCGGGATGCCAAAACGGAGGTGTCAAAAGAACAAACTGCCTACCACTAGTGTTTTTGCTTTACTGTGGGGCGTTGGGAGATAATCAAAGGGTTTTTCTCAGAACGAAAGCCAAAATCAAACAAGCAAGTTCACATTCAAAACCCAGCCTTAAAATCCGCAACCCATGACTCATGAGATTTGAAAATTAGAAAAAACAAAAAACAAACAAGCCCTAAGTTGCTCACAATAAGCAGACTTGGCAACACTGACAGGAACACGTCTCCCTGGGGCCATTTTGAGTTATTTACAGATTCTGAAAGTGTTGATTCTAAGCTTTGAAAGGATGAAATTGGAAATAAAATGGATATGAATGTTGGCACTCTGGAAACCAGATCAGCCAGAAAACAAACCTCAAAGTTTCAGAATAGTCCCCATATCTGATGGGCAACCTGGGGGATGTTAACAAAGACTGTTCATTTGCATTACTTTGCAGGAACCTACACGCAGCACTGACTGTCAAAAAGCAACTAGTCAAGTCCTCTCACCTTGAATATAATGTTGGGGTTCCACAGGGCTCTATCCTGGCATCTTTATTATTCTCAATGTATATTGACGTTCTTCTAGATGTTTGGCCAGAGGTTAATCTCCTGATGCATTAAACGCCCAGTAAACACCGTTACAGATACTGTCATGATTTTCACACAGGAGAAAATTACCAAGACCGCTGCCACAATTCTTACAAGTGCATTCGTAGTTCTTGTAGATCTGATTGTGGTTCTTACAAAACTACAAAGTTGGCTTAGTTCTGAGGTCATGTAAGACTTTTTAGTGATCCGTCATTTTGACTGATCATTTTGATGTGTTTCAACCAGTCCATTTTTAATTGATGGCTGTTTAGTTGCATTTAATTTTCATGCAGTTTCATTTTCAACAAGTTGAACAGAGAATCTGGATCCCATCATACCTCCAGCAGTTGGAAACAGCTGAGCTTTTCTCTGCAGTGACAAACCACTGACTGTATCCTCAATAACTCAATAACATATGAACATCTAAATTAAACAATTGCTTCAACTGCTGAGGCCTCACATCTGCTCACACAGCTAGAATTTAGATCAGACCTAAAGATTCCAACGTGACTCGGACAGAAACATGGTGTCCGAGCCCGATCCGACCTGATTAACTTTAATTTGAGGCCCTTGCCTGAATTAATGTACTTGAATATGAATGTACTTCTTTCATCCTTAGACCACTATTTTAGTAAGCAGCTGTTTTTTAACATCTTCCTGCTCCACCTTGTCAGATGGTGAGTCAGGTTCAAATCATCTGTATGACTGAAAGGATCTTATCTCTGCTGCTGGTCACCCATTTTATATACTATGTTGGTTTAATTGTGGACTCCAACCTTACCTAAAAAATACATGAAGATGCAATTCAAACAATTACATTTTACCATCAAAATTAAAACAGATTAGGCCTCTTACCTCTACAGAGGCTGCCAAGTCTGACCTGGACTGCATGACTGTATCACACTTTAAATGCTGTTTCACAACATGGCTGTTTGCTTGTGTCACTTCACTAAATCCTATTAAACACCTTCACAAAAAAATAAAAATCTTTGATAGCTTCTTATTTATGAGTCAATAATAGATAAGGCCCTGTCACTGCTAGAAGATTTCTTTTTTAAAAAAAGCAAAACGGTATAAATAGAAGCAGGTCATCTCCAGGGGGGACTGTGAGGTTCAAAATTGAAAATCTTCCAGGATGTTTTATCTGCTAAAGCAGGTGAGATCTGGAATACACTGCCTGTCACCATGAGAGAGAACTCCACCTATTCCTCCCAGGAGGCAGCTTACAGCACGGTGCTTCAGTAATCACTGAACCTTGTGTACCTTTTAGGAACTTCCTGTTCCAGTTAGTATTTAATGACAGATATTGTAGTAAACACTTTAGAAGGCACTCACACTTTGAAAAGAGTATCTTAAACCACATTCACCCAAACTTATATCATTATTTGTTGTATATGATTCTGTATTCATCTTATTTCTGCATGTTGTTGTTTATTTCTTAACATGTAATATCCCATTCAGATAAAACCAATTCAATGCAATTTAACGAGGCCATGTTGTTATTCAAAGCTGTTTGTAAAGGAAACATTCTTCTCTACTGGTTTCTGTCTCAAAGGAGACAGAAATGGTATCGTCATCCTCAAAGATTTCGGTTTATTTTTGTGTTGGCTTAGTTCTAAACTGGTTGTAACATCTCCAAAATAGCTTTGTATGCTATTTTAGCGTATGACTAGCTTTGTTCTGTCCAAAAATTACATAAAGGAAATTTTAAATTTCAAATACAGCATTGTTTTATAGCAGAACACATGTACAATGTCTATGTACAGAACTAAATGTGTAATGCGACATTACCCATCCATCCACTGGCTGCGCTCTGTTGTTCTTTGTTGATTAAAGACTAAATCAAACCAGTTCTAAACCCAGATCTATATTTGGCCTTTTTTTATCCTTTTTCCTGACTGAAGTGAACCGAAAAACTCCAGACCATGACGTTTGTGTACAGCTACACCCTGAGTAATTTTGAATATGGGTTTTATTCAAATTGGCAGGTCACATTAAGACCTGCCAATTTAAAAAAGGCCTAAACAACATGCTTCCCTGACAGTTAGGTGAAGGTTTCAGCCTTTTTTAATGTTTAATTCTTAGATCTGTGTCAGATTTCTTTATTTAAATGGTAAATGGACTGAGTTTATGTTGGACCTTTCCTGTTATACTGAACGCTTTACAGTACAGACATAAACACATACACACATCTTCATACTCATAGGAAGGTCAGAGGGCAACTTGGGGTTGAGTGCCTTGCATATTTGTTACAAAACTCTTGGTTTACAGTTTACAGCCCTCCTCTTATCTCTAACTGGTTCTTTCTGACTGAGTGGTGTATTTCTGGAGTTAGTAAAAAATTGAGATGTTCTGCCTTCTCCCAGTCCTCCCGGTACTGATTATCTGCCTTATACTGTCACAACATAATGATAATATTAACAAATATGCAATAATAATAAAAGTTGCATACCACAGCTTTAAGGGATATGATAGGTCCTAGGTTTATATTCCAAGCAGAGAAACACAAGATCATGAAATATTTTCTCAAAAGAAGGCCTTGCTTTGGAGATGGATAAAACAAACCCAACATTTGGTTTCCTCTGGTGGATGAGGCATAATAAAAATCAACAGATATTGGCACAAACACGTTGAGGTAAAATGCCTGCAGCTTAGCAACAAGTGAGCTAGGCTAAATAAAAGAGTCTGAGAGTAAATAAAAGCAACCAAAAAAAAAACGGTTTGGTATCCATTGTTGAAATGTGCCACAAAGACATCCAGCAGGTCAATGTTTTTGGTCCTTGTACCAGTGCAACACAAAGATCATGACCCCACAGGTAGGGGCGGTTGTGCCGGTGAAAGCCCACACAGACATTTATGAAACTGTTTCTGTCCATATGCAAATGATTTTATCCATCAAATTAATTCAGTAATTAAAAAAATAAGTTTCCCATCCCAAGCCAAACTGATGAGGACTTATCTGCTTGTCTGCATGAATGGAATCCAGCAACTTGTTCAGGAAGCCAGCTAAGCTTAATTAAAACCCTCTTTGGATAATCAGAGTGCTGTGAGTTAAGACGTGCCTCAATTATGCTGATGGACAATTTCATCTAGATGGGTGTGTTGAGGTCATCCTTTCTGAAAATATTTGCTATGAGGTGGAACTCATTTGCGCTTGGTAGATTTTTTTTCCCCTGTGTTGAAACAATGCTTCATGATAACTCACCTCGTTACATTGACGAGGCTCTTTATTTCCTTTTAAATGGTCTTGTGTTTGTAAGGAAAATGCATTTGTGCTTTGAGTGGCAGAGCTGATGATGTGGGTTGTGTCCATAGAAAACTTGCCAAGTCCTCTCTGCCAGAGCTAAGCAGATTATTCTCCTATGAAATCTTGTCTGTTGCCGTTTATTGTTCAAATTTTGAGAAATAAGATATATTTGAAAGTCAAATTTTTCGCTTTAAAAGCTTGGCCAGGCTTTTGAAGTGAAACTGACTTGTAACAATGCCAAGAAGCATTGATGCGAGAAAGAAACACGTCTTCTTTACTTTTTGTGCTAATTTTAGATTCGGGAACTGCAGTAATTATGCTGGACAGAAATTTGGCTTCTCCTGGAGAATAAGGAAGGCTGATTTCAGACTTTCTGCTCCTGCTCTTTTCTTCTCATCTGTTGTCTTCATGTTTGACAGTCACAATTAGGCTGTCCAGCTGTGGTCAGGAGCCACTTCCCCCAGCTGCCTTCCTCCTGCTGCTAATGTCTGCAGTGACCTGAAACTTTGACTATAAAGCAATTACTGAATGTTGTTGGAAAACCAGCTAGCCGTGTTTAAGCTTCGGCTTTGAAATACCAGCTAACTATTTGAAATTATTGCCTCTAAGTAAAAAAAAAGAAAATTGGAGCTGAAAAAAGTAGACTAGGACAATTAATCAGGAGAGGATTTCGCTTTTTGACTGTCAGACAAGGCAAAGCTTATTATCAATTTTTGACAAGATTAAAACTTTTCAGTTTTAATTTACAGAACTATTGAGCTGTGCATGCCTTGCAGGTAAGAAGATTTACTTCCCTCTTCATGAGTCAAGATAGTTTTAGCAGATAGTTGTTTTAGCAGCTATAAAAATTTATTATTTCGCAAGTGTTCAGAATATAAATTTGAATTTTAGTAGAAATAACACACCACAGGAAAAATAAAGAAGAATTTGGCAATCTGTATTCAGTTTAGAAGAATTCAGTGCAGGTCTGCTGGTCCAGATATTCAAGGGCTTTTCAATTAATACATATTGTGCTACAATGGTCTAGACAAGAGGGGAAAATGGCAGAAATTAAAATCTAAAGTTCCTGTTTTGACAGAAACTTTCTTAGTTTGAAAGAGAAAAGAAGCTCCAATGTTCAAGGTTGTGACTGTCATTTTCACTTTTGTGACTCTATCTGTAATGTAGCTTCAGATTTTGTATCCATCACAAAACATTTAA
>CAEGAG010021247.1:0-11218 GCA_903067065.1 Brachyrhaphis terrabensis | reverse complement strand
CACGCTGACCTCGCCCTGCTTCCTTCCTCTGAATGGCCAAAAGGCCACCTGGCTCTATAGAGTGTCAGTGAAAGGCATCAAGCCCTGAAGAAGAGAAAAGGGGCAGGGGGGGAACAAAAAGCGTGTATTGCTAGTGTTTTCATACATTGGGGAAATGTTGTGGGGTGGTTTGGACAGGCTCAGCTGTGGAACCACAAATAATCTTCGTCTTCAATCACAAAAGGCTGCAACAGTCAGACAGCGAACACAAATGTCACAGCGACCAGGCTCCTCGGGGATGAGGAGTATTGATCGGTCAGGCCTGATTGGAGGTGATGTATAGAGATGGGTTAAAGGCTTCGGACTGGGGGTCCTGCTTGCTGACAGAGGCGGCGTGTTGACCATCTGCAGAGATACAGGAAGCTGCAAATCCCGCCATGGATTTTGGCAATGTGGTTTTAAAGCTTTACGAAGTTATGCAAAGAAGTTTTAAACCACCACTGTTCAGAGTCGGACTCAGTCAAACGTGGTCTCGATCAATGGTTCTCCAGAGGCTCTTTTAAGAGAAACCCTGAAGGACTATTGATTAAAAACTAAGTGCTCAAAATATGTTCACATTTTACCACATTCAAATCACAAACTTCAATGTTCATTCTGATTTAATGTCACAGACCAGCACAAAGTAGCCCATAGTTGTGAATCTAAAGAAAAGTAATTCATGGCTTTTGGATTTTGTGCATTTCAACTAGATATAGGTCTGGAGTTTGACTGGGCTAAACCATTTTATTGGAAGTATGGCTGAGTGTTTAGCATTCCTTTTCTGCTGGAAGGGAAATCTACTCTAGATTCAATTATTTTGCAGCTACAGGTTTACTTTTTATCGCCTTGATTTGGCTCCATCATTGTTTTGTTGTTGCCAATGCTATATTTATGAAATCCACGACAAATAGTTGTCCTGCTCAGATTCTTCCACCTGAGCTGTGGCTCTCTGCAGCTCCTCCAGGGGCACCATGGGCCTCTTGGCTGTTTCTCTGATTAATACTCTGCTTGTTTAGCTGGGTGACTCTTATTGACTTTTTACGGCCTTTTAATATTTGGATAAGAGATTGAACTGTGCCCTGTGTGCCTGGCCTGTTGGTTTAGGTGGGCAGTCATGTCTTGGTAATTTTGTGGTTGCGCCATATTACTTCTATTTTCAGATTATGGATTAAACAGCACTCTATGATGTTGAAAGCTTGGGAAAATAGTTTTGCAACCTAACCATGCTTTAAACGTCCTTCCAAAGAGACCTACCTTGTCCTCTTCATAATGATTCCCTATTTTTTTTCTCTACACTGTCATGTAGAATCCTGGTGAATATTTCAAAGAAGAATCTCCGCTAGGCACTGGAGCAGCAAGCATGTAGATGCTTCGTGCAGTTGTGGAGAGGAAACCCTGAATTTGGATGATCGGATACTTTAGATCTCAGCTTGTTTCCTGATTCCTGGAACTCTTTGGCTCCTCAAAGATTCAGCCAACCGTACAGCTGACAGCAGGTTCACATTCTCTGCTCAAACCCTCAATAATAACACACACACAAAAGAAACGTCCACCTCCCAGTTACTCCCTAAAAATAAAAAAAATAAAAAACTCCCTTAAGCCATCCCCTTTATGAAAACTTGCTCTCCACTCTTCCAGCTGTGCACTCTTGCCACTAAAGAGCAAGAATAGTGTCACATGTTGCGCTCAGTTTGTCCATTCCTGGGCGGGGCTCGTGGCAGGCCTCGCTGCTCTCGCTCTCCTTTTCGGTCAGCACGGAAGCCCTCTTTCCCCGCTGCCTAAGCTGGCATGGCCTATTTAAAAACACACACAGTGACCAGGGGGGTAGAGAAATGGAGAAAAGGCGCTTTTCTAGCCTAAATTACAACTAGTTAATAGTGAAAGGAGAGACCTGTGGAGAGAGGAGTGGCAGCACTGGGGTGTGTTGTTTCCCCTAAACCCCCTGCTCGTGTTGTTCAATGAAGACAATATGGAAATTTGGGAGTGAGGGGTTAACAGGAAGTTTCACACCTTAAACCTCTCATCATGTTTAGAAATTTCTCATATGACAACATGCTTTCCAAAAGCCTTATAAAAGTAGTTTTGTGTGCAAGCAGTGAACAAGCCGTCCCTCTGTGAAATGTGTGATTCAGGTCCTTTTAATAAGGCGATAATTTGGATGTTGTTAAACATGTCAGAACAGAACCAGACGCCCTCCCTTTGGAGCTGTCGGTCATTCATGGCAGCCAAATAAACACTCATTGGCGCATTAGAGCAGCCCACCTGGAGGAGAAAAAGAAAAACTTGTGCTAAAGATAGCTCAGCAGAGGAAGTCCTCGCTCATGTTCTGGGAAGAGAACCTGCCTAGACGCCACACTTGTCCCGGAATAATGTCCCAGAGGTGCCTATTAGAGTGTTGCAGAGCCGGTCTGCCTGTGGGAGAGAGGACATACTCACCGGGCTCAGACTGAGAGCGACCGAGGCCCCCTGAGGTTTGCATTAGCCTGGCAGTAAAAGAGCAGAGCTCATTAGAAGCCCCTGAGTCACCTCTCCCTTCCTGATTCACACTATTGCTTTCTGCTTTTCCACATAAGAGTTGTTGGATTCCCTCGTAAAAGCTGTAAAAACACTTTGACTTCAGGTCAGACAAGCCAGCTATACGCTGTCTTCGCGCCAGTTATTGTGCTCTGAATCGCACACATGGCACAAATAACTTACAGACAGCATCATATTCCGTAAATAGAGTCCCGTTATTCTATTCAAATATCTCTGATTACCTCTGAAACCTCTGAAAAAAAGAAAACTGACCAAATATTAAACTGAGTTCAAAAACTGAAACACAAAAACATAACCTAATCAAAAATAATGAAAAATATTAGAAGCAACATAGGAGTAAATCAGAATAAACTCAACACATTGTGTTTCAATGTAGCCAGAAGACATATTTTTAATGGCTANATACAACAGGTAGGCTGAAATGTAAAGGGAAACATGTTTCCCATTTTCCTCTGAATGCAGCAGGTTAATTGTCAAGCCTGGTGCTTTCCGACTCCTTGCAGCTAATTACATGTTGGAACGTCAGGCTGTCTTTAGGAATTTGTGAAGCATTAACCTGCAACGACAGCTGCAGTGTGAATGGAAGCAAAATAATAACCTCAACACACAGGGAGATGTGAGTGACATACTTTAAAGAGGAAATCCCCCTCTTCCTCGTGCACGCACACACGCACACAGTTTGTAGTTCACCTGTCTTCAAAAAGGCGTGCATGCCGTTACGGCTGACAGCCAATTCAAACAGGATGCAAAGCAGCTCCCTCACTGCTTCTGTCTCCGCACGTCTCGAGAGAACGGAGGGGGTGGCGACATGTATGTTCATCTCGAGTCTGTTTCATCTTTTATTCAGCTTCACTGCAGAGGGATCAAGGAGTCATGTGCCTCCTGGTGCATGTCAAGTGTCAGGAAATCAGTCAGAATGCTTGATTCTGCCCACACACACAAATGCTACCACGCATCAGTCTTCACCTGGAGCTTCTCGTTCCTGTTTGCCCATATTGTTTCCTTCTTTTTTCCCCCACTCTTTCACGGTCCATCGGTTTTTTGCATCCGAGCTGTCAGCCACCCCACTGCTGATGGAGAAGTGGAATCTGTCGGCCATAGAGTCTGGCAAAAGTATTCAGACGTACAGACTTTTTACACTTTGTCACATCACAACCAAAAATAGGTTTTTATCAGGGTTTTATTTGTTACACCAACACAAAGTTTAACTGTGAAGTGTAAGGAGAATGATTTGCGGGTGTGTATTTTTTTAATTTTGGAACAAAAAATGAAAGTGAATCTGGCATCTATATTCATTCCAGTTTAGTTGACACCCATAAATAAAATCCAGTGGAATTCATTACCTTCAAAAGTCAGATTTAATCCAGCTGTCCTGGGTTGGCCTTAAAGGTTAGTCAAATTAGCATATTGAAGACCAAGGAACACAGCTTGTGGAGTTTAGTGAAGGGTTCAGTTAAAAAAAAGTCCCAAAACTTCTAAAAATAAAAATCAGCATGACACGACTGTAAACCAAGACATGGGCCTTCCCTGCACTTTTCAGAGAAGATATCAAGAAACTACAGCTCAGGTGAAAAAATCAGTGAACGGAAAAGCTGTTAGATAAACACTAAACAGATCTGGGTCTTGTGGAGGAGTGGGCAGATGAAAAGCATAAAAAAAATAATTTTTTTAGGTACATGTTATGTAGAGGGACATGGCAAATTGATGCAAGAAAGCGCTGTGATCAGCAGACAGCCAGAGCTGCTATGGTATGAAATGTGTTCAAATGGAGAAAAATCCTTCCACTTTGCAATTTTACCTTACTTTATGTTGCTCTATTTATATATAGCTACCTATAAATACTTTTGATTGACATTGTAGCTCTGATCCTTCAGCTAACACTGATTAGAGCAAATTCCGAGTGCTAAACAAATTGGGTGGTCGGTCTGAAAGTTTGCGTGTTCTCATCTTGTATCACGTCAGACAAACTGCAAAGATGTTTGACTGTCAGCAATGAAATGCACCCGTCATTTTTGTTTCAAACCAGCAAAGCTTTCTGGGCAACCTCTATAAAAGGCAGAAGAGAAAAATGGACGGTACTTGTGAAGGAATGCTCCCCCCGCCCCAATTCCCCAGGGGACAGGAGGAGGTACTGCTATTTTCTGCTCGCTGCCATCCCTTTCACCAACTCCTCTGTTTTATTTATGCCACATGGTGGGCTGTCTTGCGTCTCTGCCGAGTTATTAACGCTCTGTAATTCCACACAGGCCTGAAAGATCCTTTATGGCTCTGCACATTCTTGGTTTGCATCCCAAAAGGTGCCAGAGAGCAGCAGATATACTTAAAAACACATTTTGAGAGAGCTCTGTGCAAAATTGAATAATTTGTGCTTGCAGACCGCGATAGTGTCAGAGAGGAATGTTTCGAGCGGCAACAGTTTTCTGTTTATTTCTTTTACTTTGCTATGTCTGATGTTGCCTCCAGAAACCAAACTGGTTTGATCCCAGAACCAGTTGGGTTGGTGTGTGACCGCAAGCCCTGACTCTCCTTCTCTTGTTGTTGATTCATGGAGCCTGTCACTCACTTTCCCTCCCCTGCTCATATACACACACGCGCACACCCCGACTGTATGAGGCTCTGCTCTGAAGAATCGGACTGCAACTCCCTGATTTCAGTGAGAAATGAAATGACGGAGGGACAATTTGCGTCTGTTTTGTTTACTCCGAGGGTCAGCGAATTCTCATGCCACTCTGACTTCGTGCAACTGCAGAACGAGGTTCAGGGGGTTTCTGGGAGCCGCATTCATCAACCCAGATCAGGACTCCAAATCTAAGCCTTGGAGTTTGAGTGTCAAAGTGTCAGCAAGTTTCTATTTTTTTTTTTTTTTCAATCTGGGGCCACTTCCTTCAAACTCCCTTCCTCTTTCCCATCTGATAAAACTGTTATCCGTTGAAATTATGCACACACTGTGAAACAAAAGCGTGAACACTACCTGCTCTGACTCCTCACTGCGAGCCAACCCATGTATCAGTGGCCACAGTTGAAAATAGTCAGCGGTAGCTCCAGTCAGCCTGACAGGCACTTTTGACAACAAGTAATCGGAGGAGGAATTTAGCTGTCAGACGGCTCTTCTCACTGTGGCTGGATGATATTTTCTCTCCCATACACAGCGTCCTGAATGTGTGATACTAGGCCAGCCTGAATTATTAATCCTTTTAGCAGACAGATGACTTGGATGGGGGCTTCTGCGCAGCCACTCTCTTGAGTTTCCAGTGACACCTTTACTCAGTGAAGCCTATAAATTTGAAACCTTGGTCCGATCAGGCTGATGCGTCTGTGGCGTTGCATGGAGGTGCCTAATATCCAGGCAAACACAGAGGACAGGCGTATTATATAGCAAGAGTAGATGTAGGCATGCCTCTGTTTTTTCCATCTGCAAAATGCGTTGGAATGAAAGCACAGGCCCAGAGATCTTCTCCATCCATCTGTTTTGCTCAATGAAGCAAGATGTGAGTTTCAAAGATGACAAAGTCTGGTTCTCTTCAGTGAGGAAATGAAGTGTCGGGAAGCTCTCCGTGGCAACATGCTAACACCTGGGCTCAGCTTCAAGTGCTTGAAACAGAGCAAAGGTAAACTGTCCTCATTATTCCTTTTAATTTACAGCCAGAGTTGTGCTCTGCAGTTAGATGTGATGTCAGACGCAAAGCGCCGTGAGCCCATATTTCAAAATGCCTGGCTTCTGTGTGTGCTTTCCAAACATTTAGTGAGCCAACAGAATCGTGTGTGGTTTTTATCCATACACTTGCTTTTGTACACGAGGCCCCATGTGTGGCAACAAACTACCATTTGACCATGACCAAAAGTTAACCAACCTCACAAAAAAACGTGGTGGCTGTGTCATGCTTTGAGAATGAATTTCTTTAATAGACACTGAAGAAGAATAGAAAATAATCCTGAAATCTTTACTGGCAAGGAGAACATTTTTATACACCAATGACTTTCTAAAAACCTAAAATATTAGTGTCATTATAAGATAAAGCTAAGTGTTTTGTTTGTTCGTGCAATGTAGCTCAAATGTTCTCAAGGGATTTGAAATTCAAATCAGCACATTTATATGTGACAGAGCAAGTTTTGCTCAAGCAGCTTGTCTGTCAGTGACGAGCAACTTTCATTTTTAGGAAATGAAGTATTTCCTAAAAATGCTTCATTGGTCCATGAGAAGGGCTGAGTTCAGAGAACTGTTGAAAAGAAAGAGCTCCTTTCAGAAATCCTATCCCGATTTCCACCCTCCTCTTCTTCCTGTTTGTGAAGCGCCCCTTTTCTATCGAACTTCAAACCCTGATTCCAAGAGGTCGAGGGAACCTTGTAGATCAATGAAAAGGGCAGAAGGGTGAAGAACATGAGGAAAGTTCAGGACTTTCAACAAAGAGCATAGAAACTGTCTGAATTCTTTTAGGTTTTGTGTATCTTATTCTGAAAGATACACAAATTCTTATAACTAATTTACACACATGGTTGTTTTAGGCAACTATACCTCCCACGAGAGTGCAACTCTCTCTTCAGGGTTTTCCATCTATAGAAACATCTCCATGCAACCTTAAGAAGCCCACAACACTAAAACCACACCCTCTCTTTGCTCGCAGATACAAAACACCCTCTGATTTGTCTGCATTTAAATAGACAAACCCTAATTTGAGATTCAAATGCTTTATCAACTACCCTGACATGCGAGACAATTGTAAACATTTTGTGTTGACGAGAAAAATTGTCAAATGGCTTCCTTTTAGAGAGTGATGCTGTGACACAGGGAGCTTATTGACAGCCTGTTATCATCAAATCAAACATGACAAGAGAGAGGCAGAGGCATCAGACAGAAATAACCCGTTTCCTGCGTCCTGTTTGGCTCCGGCGAGATGATGCTTTAAAAAACAAGGGACCAAAGGGCCACATAGCCCGCCCCGGTGTGAGGCCGTCATTTGACAAGGGTCTCTGTGGATTCTGTGTTATCATCATGTATGGTATGCCTTTCAACTTGGAAATACCCTCAGAGAGGCGGTTTAGAGAGGCACGGTGGAGCAAACAATGAGAGAGTTCATAGTAAAGCAAATGAATTGAAGAGGGTGATGGTTATTTACAGAACTACTCTTCCTCAAGCCAGACAGTTGGACCCAGAGGAGTTGTTGTTATCTTAGAGGAGCAGGGTGTTGTTTGCAGGGTGATTCTGGCACACGCTTCTCTTAAGAGCTCTCCAAAAGGTTTCTCTCACTTGATATTGAAGGATGGAGAAGTGCTCCACTCATCCTGCCATCAGCACCCTCAACCCTCCTCCTCTTCTTCTTCTTCTTCTTCCTCCAACAACTCCTCTTCCCCCTGCCCCCATCCCCGCCCCTCTGCCCCTGACCACTGCCCTGCTCACCCCTGCGCTCAGGAACAATGGTTCACTCTGAAAGAAAAGCAGGAAGAAAGAGGATCCCAGTGTCACAGAATTGCCTGTTTGGCGACGGAATCTTTAAAAGCAGCACCTCATAAATCAAAAAAGAACATAATGGTCATTGTATCTCCAAGAGTTACTTGTTCCTCTGAAATTCCCCTCCTATTTTTTTAGGCAGAAAGAGTAAGCAAAGTCAAAGGTGTGGATTTTTTATTAGTGGGGGTCCTTTTCTTGTCGATTTGGCGCTTTTAGGAGTTTCCTTACCACTTTTCTTTCTCTCTTGCTGTCAGACCATCCCCTTGCTTTGTGCTCCTTCAACCCCCCAACAACTAGATGTTTTTTTTTTTTTCCTCACAAAAAAAAAGCATTCCCTGAGCTTGGATCAGCATAATCTTTCACTTTGCACATTGTAACTCAGGCCTCCTCCCTATCTCCACTCTGCATTGTCACGTTGAAATCGGATTAAATGGGAAGCCATTTGCCTTCTCTGGTTAGTCGTGGACTCTTTTTGTATGTTGGCACAGGGAATGACGAAAAGCTTGAAACCAGTATCGCCATTGTGCATCAAGAGAATGGCAAACAGTCAGGCATGTTTGGGTCGTACTCCTTGATGTGCTGCATAAACAGTTTGAGTCTAGGTCTTGCAGCTCTTTAAAAGCATTTTCTTTTTTTTTTATCTGCAAAAATGGGGTTCTCCTTCATAAAAAACATGAACCGGATCTGTTTTGATTACAATGGGCTACTAATGAGCCTCTGCATTTGATTTATCCATCCCTCTGATGTGTCAGTAATCAAGATGATGCTATCATAATTAGATCACTGTGGCTGCATTAGGATTACACAAATCTGCCGACACCATTTCCATAAAGCATTTTAATGGCTACCTAGCAATATCTTTGACACTTCTGTTCTCCTCCCCTCAACACAGAACCTTTTTCATTGAGATTGTTGCATGCAAATCTTTGCTTTGACAAATAGCTAATGCTGTATGAATTAGCCATTAGCTAGCTGGACATGACCTAGATATAAGCGTTTTCATGTGTATTTGGGTGCAGCGGCCCAAGCTCTGTGGACAGATTGCAGGATAGTGGGTGCGCATGAAGTCTCCATTTTTCACCTTTCAGTCTGTCAACATATTGTTTAGGATTACAAAGGATTAATTGTATTTGTCTCTACAGTGGTGTCAAAACAGTAGAATGAGTGTTAAAGCCTTGAAAACAGGATGGAGCAGCAATCTTATCTATAAAAGTGTACAACCTGATATCGCTGTTTTCTGTTTTCGCTAACATCCCTTTTTTTTGTCCTGCTAATTTTTTTTTCTTTTTCTGTTTTACTTTTAGATTTTGGCAAAATTCTATTTCCTAATGTTATCCCTATTCCTAAGGCCTTAATTAGAAGTCACAATAAAGCATTTAAATAAGCTGATAAGTCATTATTTGTCACCACGATCAATAGGCACACATATGAAGTGCAAAACGAGTTATCTAATCAGCAAATTTGGTCTTCAACAATAGGTGCTAGCATTAGATAATAAAGTTTTCATCGGCAACTTTTACAAACATTTTCTGGGTTTTATGAGGAGGCTTTATGGAAATTAGAGCCCTCTGTCTAAAGAGTCCCAAAGATATTAGAGACTTTTTATGCAACACTCTAGGTACTTTACTGAACCTACCAGGTTCTTTCATGGAAATTATTGCTCACTCCTTCAGAACTTACTAGGTAAATTCAGAGGTTACTGGAAACTGCCTGTCAGTTTCCAGAAGAGTGCCTGGTATGATTAGGGAAAGTAATTAAAGTACATTGGCCGTGTAAGGTTATTAAAGTAACCTTTAAGTTTCCAGGAACTACTCTCTAACTGTTACATTTTCCTAAGAGAGTTTCTGTTAGGTTATGGGAAAGTAGCCAGAATGTTCCATAGAATAAACGCTAATTTTAACAAAAGTTCAGGCTTTATTGTAGTAGTACATCACAGTTTTTGTACATTTAAAAAAAAACTACCACAATACAAAACAAACTACAAGAGAATACACCAAACTAGATCTTGAAAGAGTTTTGTTTTCATTTGTTTGGCATGTCTTAGAAATATCAGAGAGCTCATACCTTGAACCATTTCCAAAAAAATCATTCATGCTACATCAAAGTAGCTGTGTTCCTTTCTGGTCCAGTTTGTCAACATGGGAAAGGCAACTGCAGATATAGGACAGCTCTTAACACCGTCATCATAATGAAACCTCTGCCCTTAGTCATTACTTCTGAAATCCAGTGCTGGAAGAAAAAAAAAAAGCACATTCGCTTTTCCTTCAAGAGTAGTGTCTTTCAAGTAACACTTCATTATTCCTGCACATTTCAAAGCCTTTCAAAGAAAAAAACGTCTCATATCAGATAAAATTAAATCCTTCTTTTTGTGCGTGTATGTGATAATGCTATCAACTTTCATGGGTAATTTCGTTTTCTTTAAGTTATATTTATTTTTTTTATTCTTTGGTGAGGCACAATTGCCTGCAGGCGAGTCAGCAATGCAGATTATCTGGTACATAAAGTGGAGCTAAGCACTTTTGGGCATCCGGTACATAGATTCCACAAAACTATAATAAGAAGAGAAAAATACTGAAAATATCATCAGTCATTCTGATGCTTTTTTTGGCTTAACAAAAAATTATTTGGCACATATAATTAGACACATAAAGAGATTAATCCTAATTGTAATTCCTTCGTTTTCTGTTGCTTTCAAAACTGCTAACTCTATCAAATGATCTGCAGTACACTTTACATATTCTTGTGCTTAGAATATGAATTGGAAATCGACCTAAAAGAAATCTGTATCAATGAGTCCAAACAGTTCTACTCGCTCTAAAAGAGTTTAACTCAAGGTTGGCCACGTTCAAAACCTCCCACAGCAGCTTCACTGTGGTTGGTTGTGCTGTAATAATGGGTTTCTGTCTCTTGTCAGAAGTGAGATATCTTATGAGTGACTAAGCTTGTTGATGTTGGAGAGCTGCCTCCACTAATAGGTTTTTAAGCCCTGCAACAAGGCTAAACAGGCTCAGTGAGTCATTGATTACAGAACGCAGAGCACTCCATCAAGTTGATTACATTATGCAAGACCTTTCTCAGATTTGTTTCCCCTCTCTAAACATTTTTTGTATGCTTTTTCTTCTTCTTCAGGGATCTGATGCCAAAAACCCTGGAGGGTCAGATCACCATGGAGAAAACGCCCAGCTACTTTGTGACCAGAGAGGCCCCAGCGAGGATATC
>CAEGAG010021212.1:0-12103 GCA_903067065.1 Brachyrhaphis terrabensis | reverse complement strand
AAAATGGGGGCTTTTAATCTCTCAAACAACCACTAAAGCTTAACTTTACTTCATTCTTGTTAACACAAACTATCATGATACTCCTGGTGAGAACCCCAATTCAATTCAAGTCAATGTGCATGCCCAGATAAGGACATACAACTGGTAAAAGCATCTGAGGCGTTGACATGGCAACGATTCACTGCAGAACCTGATCCAAACAGACATCTGAGAGACTAGAACACCTGATCCTTGAGTCTCAATCACAGCACCAAAGAGATGTGCTGCGAAATATGAAGGCCCCAACATAAGTATGGGTTTTATAAAGCTGTGATTACCTGGGCTGCACTGTCACATATCACAGGTTTGCTATTCTACAATAAGAACAAAATCATGGAAAAAAGAACTTCAAAAAGCTTAAATTGTTTTCGTGAGTAAACAAAAAGTCCAGAAACACCTCCCACAAAACTAACAAATTGGCATTGAATCGGACATGCTGCAATTTACTGATTATCAATAGTCATTTAACCATTTACTCCTACTGCTGTGATCTACAGAGGTAATAACCTAGAAAAGGCACTGCTCTAAAAGGTCAAGGAAAGAGCAATGAGACACCAAGGGTGAAGATGCGTAGACAAAGACCTTAAGAATGAGTGATGGAAAGCTAGATGGACACAGTTAAAGTAAAAGACAGAAAAACACCCTCCAACTAACCCAGCTGGCTACGTTTCAAGTCATTACCCAAGTGCTTCCCTTTCCTTTTGCACTTCAGTTTCCACATAAAAATAAAAAAAAATAAAAAGACGACTATACACACACAACCACACAAATTAATTCAAGACTCAAGACAGAACACAGACTGTGAGGGCATACAGAGGCAGACATATTAATTTACAAAGCAGCCTTTAAATTTCATTTCTCCCAGTGAATGACTACTTGGAGGCAGCGGTTTATGTATGTCAATGTGCTTCCTGAGGGGCTCACAATGTAGTGACAGATCATTTTCTCTCCACATGCAGACGCAAAAAAAACATTTATGCGCCATGGGTCATCAAGTCAGCAACAACTGGCCTCTGTTTACTACTATATGAATGTTATCAGTGAGTTACTCACTAGCATAGAGAGTTTTAAGTCCCCACAAATGGTCTCAGATCAGTAGAAAGAAAGTATTTTACTTGCATGTGAAAGTGTTACAGGCAAAAGGATGTAGTGGTAGCAACCTGGCAAGATAGTGCTTTTTGTAAAAAAAAAAAAAAAATCTTGATTTTAAAAAAAGCTCCACATGCAAAAACATATACTTAAAAGAAAAACATAAGCATTAAACCAAAGCTATAAAACTAGATTTTAACCCGAGATTTAAGCATAAAAATATAAAAGTGACACTCTAGAAACTAAACACTAAATGGCATCAAAAGCAGGAAATGGAAATATTGAGCATATCCCACCATAGCATTGGCACTAAAGTGAATAAATTACAGGTCTAATTTTGATTAAAATTGGCAAATTTGCACTTAAGAAGTCCAATAAAGACAGCTAGAGCATCATAATGACAATGCAGAAAATATACAGAAGAAATATTTGTTTTGGTAATTCACATGAATGCTACTTAAACACAAAACTCAAGGGAAATAAAAGAGTAGTTATTTATTGATGTGTACCTGTTCAAACCTTCCAAGCAGCTCATGCAAACTGAAGTTCAAGCCAATCATTCTTGAGCGTGTTCTGTGGCTCCTCCCACTCACTGCAGTCTCTACATCTTCTCAGTCAAAGTGGCCGCAGAATATTAAAGACCAAGAACGATCTGGCAAGCTCTCCAGTGGTTATTACCAAAGTACAATCCTCCAAGGTCAGGAATAAGATCATTAGTAATTCCAAGATCTGAACAAACTTGGATCCCGTGAGAAATAAAGTTTGTGTTTATAAAAAGCTTCAGCATAAGAGGGTCTAACCCAGGTCGCAGTCCAGAAACAGATGACTTACACACTTGGCAGCACTCGTGTACGTGTGCTCGCCCAATCCCAACCCATGGCAGTAGTAGCATCCTCCTCTGGCGGGCATACAGCTGAGTGGAGAGGGTTAGAGTTGCCCTGCAGTCATGCTGGGATTTGGACTTCAAGACGACTGGTGCCACTGGAGGTTTAATAAAGTCACAGCTGGAGGCTGACACTTGACTTCCTGTGGCCACGAATGAGGCGCTGAAACTGAAGGGGGAAATCCAAGAAATCTTGGGTGGAGGTCTGCAGGGAAGAGATAACAACTCGTCTCTTGAGAAACAAGTCGGCTTCTGTGAACCTGTGCGGTTTTTGGGACTGGCGCTTCTCCTTCCACCCTGTTATGCTTCCCTGCCTCCACTTCCCTTCTGGGCATGAAGGAAGCTGTTTACACCATGTCCAGCAGTCCAATCCAGGGCAGGGCCAGGGTGGTTGTCCTCAATTACCGAGATAAAAAGCACTTCATTCCTGCCAGCTACGCAACTGCAAGCACTTCAAGAAGAGAATCATTGGTACAAAAAAGCACATGGTCTGCTTTTTTCCTTCCCCTCAGTGAAGGTAGTGAAGTCTCAAGCAGCTACCTCAGCGTCTCTCTCACTAGCCTCCCGTCAGGTCTCAAACTCCCGTCTGGTCTCGCTCCATCACACCCTCCTAATCACTACCATGGCTGGGCCACTTAGTCAAAGAATGCCTTCTTTTTGTTGGAGACACATGTTCACAGCGAGCTGCCTCAAGGCTTTGCGTCACAATCCGGTACAAGGACTCCAACTTTCTGGCTTCTGGAGGTTGAGATCTGCTGATTATTTCGATGGCTGAAGAAAAAAAAAGGTTAAACTAGAAATAGCTGAGCTGTTCTTTCATTCCCCTGAGATGAAGAAACTTCCTTAGAATCAACCTAATTCAGGGTCAAGCAAACTTCCAAGTTGGAATCCTGAATCTTCTCCCCTTCTCTGCTGCTCTTGATCTCACTGGTCACTAGCCCTAGTCTATCACACAGCTGTTTATTATTTTAATCAGTATCCTCCCTTCCCCCTCCTCTCTCTACCTCTCTCTCCCCTAAACCAATTCAACACACGGCACACACCCACTTCCTGAGGCCTATACAGGCAGAGAGCATGGCAAAAGAGGGAGAATTTCAGAGAAAAAAAACTAAGTACAATAAGCAGAAATCATTCAGTGTGAGAAAAAGGTAGAAATGGCCAAAGAGTGAAGCAGAAGACTGCAAGGATGGAAAACCTGAGAGCGAAAGGTAAAGGACATTAAAGAAACATGAGGAAATTTGTAGTTAGGTATCAGCATGGGGCTGCTTCCAAAAAAAAAAAAAAAGGTAGTCCTGCATGAAACAGAAAAACTTTATGGCAAATTTGAAATCTCCGGTTTATGTAAAGCTGTGACCTTAATACACCAATGAACACCAAAACGGCCATTCAAGCTATTTTTTCTGACCCGTTTGTCATTTCAATAATTTTTTGGGAGCAGAGGTGACATTACCACAACTCTGTAAAAAGGCAGTGGATATAAACAGATTCTTATGTTTAAAATACTCAAAGGATTACCAAGTTAATATTTTAAATTTTGATCCCAATCTCATATTCCAAAAAAGAAAAAGGTAAAAAAAAAAAAAAAAACTACTTCAGGTTGAGATACATGTCTGTCGTTTACACTTTTATTTCAAAACCTTCTTACTGATCCTGAAACAATCTAACTTTTATTATCCAATAAAAAGTGTTCTCAGCATAAAGTGTTATCTTTTTCAACCTGGTAGCTTAATTCCTTGACTGATTCGTCACAAGTCAGGGTGAATGAAACTGAAAATTGTCTGTCCAAAAGCTAAAATCTTAGGGCCTCTCCCAAATTATCCTAAAATGTGTTTTTATAAATCACCAATATCTTCCATTAGCAGCTATTTCAATCTTAACACCTAAAACTTAAATACAAAAAAATATTTCTGAACACCACTTTCGAAACCAAAAGTCATACCTTCAACAGCATGAAAATTAAAATATCTAAAAATTTAGAAATCATGTGTGCCCTAAATGACGCTGCTGGAATGCATCATGTATTAAAACTGATTGAACACAATAGACCTGCATGCAGACGTGAACTTGAGTGTGAGCCTGTGCTGGCATTTTGAACAGCAGGAAACATGTGGTGTGCATCAAAGACATCCGACAGATGGCTGTCAACGGATGGAACAAAAACACCACAATATAACCTTGCATATTCATAAGCTGAACACTTTGAAGTGTGCTTAGCTAATTAAAAATATTTACACACTTGAGGCTCTTTAATAGCATTTTTTGATGCATGGCGACAAATTGGGTTTGAAAGATGTCTTTTTTCTGCAGGACATATAGTCAAGCTGTTCTGAATTGACACATTTTACAAGTATAACATTCAACAAGCGGAAGTAGTTGGAATTAAAAGGAAAAAAACTGATGAGAATGCTTGACAATTTTGTATCAAATGGGGGAAAAAAAGCAGAGAAAGTATGCAAACCAGTTAATGTATGCAGCCTAGGGCAGGATATCTGAGGGTTAATGTTGAGCAGTTTCACTGAGCTAAGAGGATTAGGCCATTATAAGGGTACTGCTTCCAAATCCCAAAGCAAAAGAAGCAAGAGGTGAAGTAAAACTGACTTAATGACCAGTGGGAGAGAAAGTGAGAAGTGACATCCTACAAAGAGATTTAAAAAAGTGGGAACAACATAAAAGGAAAAAAAATAGAAGAAATGTAATAAACTAAATTGAAAGAGAAAGAAACAAGCCCTTAAAAAAAGAGTGGAAGTAAAATAACAAGTACTTTCTAATTTTTGTCTTTGCTTTATAACGTACAAAATAAGGTGGGGTTTTAGCAAAAATGTTCTCCGTAAGGAAAATAAGATTATATAAATGGCACAAGAATCAAAGTCTGCCCCATGCATTTATTGCTGTGATGTCTACATTAATCATAGAGAATTAAAATTTAAAGCCTGGTTAAGTCACATGCCAAACAAGATTAACATTTATTCATAAAAGTAAAATAAAACTAGTAATTGAAGAATTTAACAGCTTGTGAAAACATTAAAAAAACATGCAAAAAAAACCCAGTAATTACAGTTCAGCACTGAGAACAATTGAGTCCCCATGTATGTGCTTTCAAACATGCAGAACATTTGAGCAATTTGGAAATGGACCTTAAAGCAGTTCCAAATTATCTTTTTTTTTACTTAAACAGCAGCATCAAAGAGACTTTTCTTCTTTTTTTTCCCTATTTTTTGCTATATGCATCTAAGCAATTTTTATAATAAGAACAATTTAATACAATAATAATTTACAAAACTATGGCATAAAATGTTCCTGGAACATGATGTTGCAAAAACAGTGTGTTGAAAGGATCTGGCTGTGTGCATTAAAACATAAACAATTCAAACCACAAAGGGTTGACAGTGTTCCAGTAGTGGCTCTTCATACAGGAAGGTCAATGCCTTTAAAACTGTCTTTTTACTCCCTTATGCACAAGAATCCAGAATGAACTTCACAACAATTCAATCTTGTCAACAAAGTATTACTTACCTGGAAGAATGACAAATACACAAAAGGAGGAAGATGAATTCAGCCAATAGAACAGATTGGCTAAAATGTTGCAGTTCTCATTCTCTCTATTTTCTAAGAAATGGCTCATGAGTCATTCAGTTAAAAGGGATGGAAATTGTTCCTGGTCTTCGTGATGCCGAGCTGACATATCGAACAAAGTATGTCCACATGACGTTGATGAAAGTCTCCGTTTTTGAGCATGTGACTAAATGTTGAGGTTAGATTTATCTAAAAGATAAGGTCACGTAATTAAAGAAAGCGATGTGAAGCATACTGATGTCAGAAAAAAAATTAAAGCACATCACAAAAGGTTAACCTGCATTCAATTTACAGCTGATCTCCACTGATATGACAGAGCTGCTGTTACAAAAAACAGGAATTAAATGTCAAAGAGACCCTTGATAATTTATTCAACAGATTCCATAAAAAAAAAGACAATCCAGGCATTTGCAATCAAAAGCAAGGAATACCAGGATTCATTTGCAAACTTCTAAAGAGGAAAGTGGAAATTCATTACAAGCCTTTTGTGTGTGGTTGTTCCGTAAACAACTATTGATTTTGGGGAAGCTTTTTAGTGTCTGTACAAGGCTGCAGGAAGATGACCTTAAGATGGAGGCAGAGCGTACAAGATAAACAAAATGGCTTAAAGGTGGCGTCTGCTTGTAGTTCAGGTCAGGAATTGCAACATATCTATGTAATCTTACCAACGAGCATTTCTTATCTGGTTAGCACTGAACAATAAAAGTCCTACTATGTTTAAGCAGCAGCAGAAATTCCACATTTTGCATAGCCATTAATATATGATGCAGCCCTATGAATAAATAATCCCTTCATTTACACCAATATTAGACAAACAAACCAACAGGAGAAAAAACACAATGCAGCCACTAGAGAGGGATAATATGTTGTCTTTGCAATATCAATGTGTGCAGCAACTACAACAATCCTATCTACTGTAAGCGACATTCATTTACACTCTCATAGGTTTGGCCAGGACTTTTATTGCCTTGAATAGCCATACCAAGTAAAATGATTGATATTAGCTAATTTAACACTTAATCAGAAAACAAACCTTCACAGGGTGTCCATTGTGGATACCAATAATAACATTTCTCCAACTCCACATCATATTTGAAGTAGAACTAATTTAAAATGGACACAATACAAATTACATCATAATTATTTTAATTAAATTAATAATTATTGTTTTAATAAACAATAATTGTACCCAGTACCAAAATAATATTTCAGAATTGTGCTGCTTAAGATTATTTTTAATTACTGATAAAAATGGCTGGCTATATAAGAATAAAAAAATATTTTTTTTAAAAAGCATGTACTTCCTAAAAGTTCACATTTTTTATATTTATAGAATAAGAAAATGATTTAAACATTTGGCAGTAAAGCTTTGAAGCAAAAAAATAAAATAAAATAAATGCTGTCATTGAATTTTAAAGGCTATCAACTTGCTGAACTGCCTGAATTGTAAAGCAAGGCCCTGCTGAGGCATCTCATCACTGTGCTCATCACTAATGCTCAAAGGCTCTTGAGCCCTTAGTTTTTTATTTTATTAATTTTTGCCTTCCAACCGGACATTTTTACCAATTCTTCTGAAATTTGCTCAGTGTCTTAAGGCCTTTGTCATTCAGCAGATAGCTGTGGTGGTGGTCTGTACTTACTTGAAGTTGATCTCATTAAACCTAATGTGATTGTTAATAAAGCTGTTGTCAAGGTAACTAATTTAAAAGAGACGGTAGACACCTGCTGAGTTTGGGAACAAGCTCTTTAAAGGTTAGGTGACTAAACCAATTACATTAATGTAATGACTTCTAATTAAATACAAGTCCACTGTATTAAAAAGGGAAGAATAGAATTGTTCTGCAGAATTATGACATGTAGACAATTACTGTAATTTCAAGCTAATGAAAGGGGGTATTTGAACATGATAATTCACAAATAAGTAACAATGAGCTAAATATAATGACTGTTAAACCATATTTAGAAAACAACATTTAAAAAGCCATGATATACAAAATGCATATGGCCCAGAAGGGAAAAATATAGAACAGAAAACAACACCAAATCTCACAAAAACAGAAAAAAATATTTTCAAGTTTTTGATAACAGCCCTAAGGGTCATACAGTGCTGCTCGTGTATCTTTACATAATCTACAAACATCATAAAAAAACTATTTAAAGTATAACCCCTAGAACAATTTAGAAAAGTTTATGTACAAAAGATGTAAAGTTATTTCCTCATCAAAAACATACCTGAAATGTTGCTTTGATTCTTTTACGCATATTTGAGGAATCCTTGAATCCTTTCATAACTGAAGGTAACAATTACATGATTGTGCTATAAAATGGCCCAATATGTCAAAAAATACATAACCCCTTTATATCCACCATTACTTCCACATATAGCTTAAACATTATTGTTTTCCTCAAAGAGTAAGCTACTGGAAACCAAAATTAGCACTTAAGAGGAACAAAAGGTTGACCTTCAAGTCCCCTGACACCATAAACTCCTATAAACTGGCTGTCTCTTCACATTTTGTTTACAGTTAGCTTTTACAGAAGTGTGAGACATGCTGTTAAGCTCTGCTGTGACATTTACTTCAGCTCTCTGACTGAAACAATTTATTCAGGGTTCACATCGTTCAGTGGAGGGAAAGACTTTCTGAACTGAGTGGCCCCGCTGCTAGCAGTCCGCTCTGAGAGCGCTCAGATGAAATAATCTTGACAGTTTCTGTGCGCCCCTAAATAACTTTTCCATTGATCTAACAGGCTCCAACTGAGATCTCAAGATGATGCCTGGGAATTAGAGCTTCATTACAGTTACAAATCTATACATAATAGGCTTCTTGTTGATTGAATACCATTTGAATCGATAACTGCATGCCTTATTCTGCTCCTCCGTGTCAGATTTTATCTTATGAGAATATGCTTCAAACTGCCAGTAAAACTAAATACGAGGAAAAAGGAACACAGATGTCCTAATAGGTGACACACATTTCCATTTATCAAGAATTAAAGCCTACAGGGCTGCACACCACAGCCAGTTCCTTTCTAGGTCCCTGTGGACCGGCCACTGGGTGGGACAACAGCGCTTCAGTTCAGAGGAAAGATAAGACCCAACACACACAAACCCGCCCATGTTCTCCCACAAAACAACTGTGATTTTCCAAGAGAACAAAACATGTTCTAGATACTCTAATTTAAAACTGAAAAAGCAGAAAAATCACACATTAGCTTATATTAGTGAAAGGAAATCCTACAGGACAGATAATATAAATGCCGTACCATGGGAGTTCCTCGTCAATGAGATTTTAAAGTGTGAACTCTTTACTGAAATAACATAAATTCAATCTTTAGCTCAATCTGGAGGACACCAAGGCGTTCCCCAGCCAGAAGGGATAAAACATCCCTGACACAGGTTTTAGATTTCCACCTTGTTGGTGGTATCCTGATCAGACGCCTGATTCAAGGAAGCTTGCTCCTTTCAATGAGAGGAAGCAGCATCTCAACTAAAACCTCTCTCTTCCCTGCCTAAGCCTGAAGCCATTCACTCCACACAGAAAGCTCATTCCAGTCACATGTAACCAGAATTTCTTTTTCAGTCGTGATCCATATTTCATGAACATAGGCAAGGATTGCAGCATATACAGACCAGTAAACTCAGAGCTTTGCCTGTTGGCTGAGCTGTGTTTGCCACAATAGACTGAAGCAGCACCTACATTCCTGCAGTCAGGATCCCAATCTGTCAATCCACCAAGACATCTGAACCCCTCTGCTTTATTCAGACGCTGATCCAGGGGAACAGGTCGAGAATCATTGCCTCAGACTTGTAAGAGACAGTTCTCCTCCTCACACAATCATGAGTTTTTCAACAAACCAACTACAAGTTGGGTATTCACAGAGATAGTGGCTGGTGACTGGAATTATTGCTTTTCCTGTTTACCCATCCGTAGGGATGGGTAAACAGATTGTTGGAAACTAAAATCTTTTCTGACCTTTATCCAAGTGCTACCAAGTTGTGCTAGCACTCTTCGAAATGAAAGTTGTTACAAAGGAAGGACAAAAAGGTTTTTAGCACTTTGAGGTGTTAGAACTACTTAATGCAGCAATTATAGTAATTAAGTGCTAGATTAGGAAAGTAAAAATAATGCTATTTGGGGAATGTATCCACATACGTCAAGATACCAGGGTTTTTTAAAAGCAATGGACATATAAAAGGTTCACTAAATAAGAAACAGCCTTTTTAATGGAGTTCTTAAGTTTTGTGGCTCAGCATTAAATAGACCATTCACTTCCAATTCTTTGCTCTGATAACTTTACTCTAGATTTGTATAACATATTTAGCTCCAAAGAACCATGAATTACTCTTTGTAAAGCACTTCAACACCTGTGAAGGTACAAGGAGAAAATAAGCTCAGTGTACATGTTGCACGCAGTTGGAACAGCAGTAATAATGGCAGGAGGCGCCAAAGAGGAAGCAATGACACTGACAAAGTGGGCAACTAAGTGTTTGATGGGTTCTTTTTATTACAATGCAGCTTTCTACTTATGTGCTTCTGTGTTTCTTCAACACCTCAGATTCTCCGAGCTTAGAAATCATAAAAACCATTCATCCATTTTCTTACTCATATTCATCTTCCGCCTCTGCTCCTGTTGGTAATATATTATTCTATTGCTTGGTTTTCTTTTTTTTTGTTGCCTCCTCCACCTCCCAGTTGGTTTATAGCCCAGAGAAACTGAGTGAGATATCCAACCACCACAAGTCGTCCTTTCCCCTCAGCTCCTATTACCACAACAACTGCCTGATGGTTGGCTTATTACTTCCTTTAATGTTTACTGTAGGCAAGCCTCTCTATTCCCTTCTTGTTTTTTCTGTCTTGCTTTGCTCAATTACTTTAGCCATCAGTCAAACATGACATTGACTGACTTCCCTGTCTTAATTTGTGTCTCCTTTACCTTAGTTGTCCTCCCCCTTATATATGCTCACTCTCTCTTTCTCTCTGCATTTATGCAACAGTCTTGACTTTTTAGCACATATAGCAATTTTATACCATAAGTTAGAAATCACTTGCTGCTGCTGCTCAGCTCATCCTGCTCATTTAATGGTGTGTAATCTCCAGTGCCCAGACTTAGATTAGATTTGACTCAGTGTCATCACAGCAGGAGGATAAATTTCAGTGCATGTCTGGAGTTTATATTTTCTCCCCCGCTGAAGTTTCATAACACGTTCTCGTGAAAGTCAGTGTGCGGCACTTCTCACACTTGCCTACATTGATGGTTGCTCAGAGCACATATAAATATCCAACTCACTTCAGTTTCTTTTAAAATAGGGAAACACAGAGTAGCTATTTTATTCTAAAATGAAAATAAAAGAATCAAAAGAATCAACATGTCCTTTGGTTTGCTTCCTCTCTTCTTAAATCGAAACAGTAATATTCTGAAATCATCATCAGAAAAATGCTGCAGTGAACCGAAAGACCTTTTGCCAATGCCTTTTTCGGTAGCTCCAATCTTCATTATTCCCTGCTGACTTCCACACAGGCAGAAAATTGTCAGGTTTCTCCCCAGGGAATCACATCCAGCTCAGGAAAAATACACCTAAAGTTATTGTGGTACAATCTCCAAACTTGCCTGAAATGCTCCCCTCCACAGGAAGCATTATTTTTCTGTCTTTTTTTAGCATGTACACCTCTGCTGGAGTCTTGGAGATGTAAACCAACTAACATTGACTGCCTCGGGGGTTTGCTGTCATTGCAGGTATTCAGGAGTTGGTTTTTTTTTCTGTCAAAAGCCTTTTTTCCATACGGCCCATTCAAAATAGAAGTAGGAGCAAGAACTCCCAAAGTTTTTTTACAAGCAGCCCAATTACTGAGATAAGTTCTGGTTAGTTGACAAAATAATAGTTTCCCGTTCCTGCCGACATGGAGGACAATCATCATAAATTTTAAGCAGACAGTTCTACAGAGCTGTGGCAAAGTATTTTTCATTTATATATATTTTTTTCTTTTTTTTGTTACATTGTCACATTTAAATAATTCAAAACAAGTTTTATCAGTTTTGGAGCCAATCTGGCCAATTCAATTTAAGGCCAGATTTTTACCAAGGCAATTTGAAAGTCTTTTTTTAAGCCCCTTAAGAGAAATTTTGGACCTTTATTTAACTGTGTAACCAAATAAGCAGGAGCTCAGTGTCACAAACTAAAGCCCAGTTTTTGTCCTGCAAATTTTACAGCTCAATTAATTACAGTAAGTTATTCAAGTACTGAAGCAGCAAAGCAGATTGTAAATTCTCTCATGGACGGCATTTTTGGTCCGTTACTTTTGAATCATCAACACTGACCTTTAGTGAGGCTACAGGGGCCTGCAGCACCTCTTAGTTTCTTTTTGACCTCCTGAATGAGTTGTTAATGCACTATTCTAGTGGTTTTGGTAGACCAGCTATTACGTTTTCTCCATTTATGGAAAATAGTTCTCACTTTGGTTCGCTGGAGTTTCAAACACTTAGAAATGTCTTTCACCTTTTCCAGACAAACAGATGTCT
>CAEGAG010021210.1:0-13258 GCA_903067065.1 Brachyrhaphis terrabensis | reverse complement strand
GTCCTACACCTTTTGTGAAGTCATTCCCAAGAGCCATAATAGACAAAAATTCAATGCATCACACGTGTTAAGATACACCTGGCCAGTAGGTGGTTTCGTGTGCACATGAAGCTCCAAGAAATGAACCCTTTCTCGAACCATTTGGCTCAAGTGGTTCAATGCCTCATGAGGCTTCATCTCACCATCACTACTGTTAAGTAATCTGGCCAATCAGGGAGACACACCATGTAAAGGCAGGTGTAAAGTCCTACTGGAAAATAAAAACTTCAAACTTTTTGGCAGATGAGCGCTGAAAATCACCCTGTAAATAGTTGACACTTTGCCTTACACCAAGCTTCCTTCCTGTGTTAAAATTATATATTGTTGCTCTTAAATTTTCTGACATGATTTTTAAGTTTTATTAGCTTTTAGTCTTGATCAAAATATTTGTAAACATTCTGTCAAAAAAAAGCTACCTGTACAATAGGATTTTTTGAAAAAATTCCTGATTCTAATTTAAATTTACTTCTACATTGTTTTTTTTTCAAATTACAAACTCTGTAAGAATGTCAGTTTACAATTTTCAAGTCATGAAGAGTGTCAAATAAGAGCAAGAAGCCAGTAAATCTGAGTCACTGCTTCAGCAGAACAGTGCACGTCTGTGTGCAGATGCTTGGCCCCACACTGCCCCCCTGTGGTGGGGTTCAACACAAGACAAACTCAGAAATTAAAAAAAGAAAAACAAAGACACATTGTTGGCATTTCTTTAATAAACATTTGCCAAAGGACAAGGGAGGAGGACAAATCATTTTAGTACAAAAGAAAAATTATTTCCTTTTTGAATTCTGGATCAGTTTGCTTCGCTCATCGACGTTTCATTTTGTTTTCTACAGTGCCGAGGATTCCCATGGGACTCCAAGACTTCGTGATGGAAAATCGGGTGTGCTGTGGTTGTACAAGTGCTACCCAGACCCAGTCCTTGAATACGCTCCCCGCTCCGGCGCCTCAAAAACTTCAGCCATCGACTTCAAGACGGAAAAGACGACACTTCGTCATCAGTCATGTTCCAAGTGTGCATCCGTCTCCTTTCATAGCCAAAATAGTTTCTGCCTACTTTGGTCAGTAGTGCAAAACAATAATACTACTCTGCCAGGGAGAAATTACAGAAAGGCTGAAAGGTAGAGATTAAAAATTTTACCCGGCCTGACGCTGTACATCCCAAAAACAGAATAAAAAGCAAAAGAAAAAAAATAAAGGTAAAAGTTTAATTTAAAAGAGAGCAGAATAGATTACAAAAAAAATATGAAAACAGTACGAGCAAGAAAAGCTCCTGGTGTTATTCATCTGTCCTTCTGCAACATATTCCAGATTAAGGAAAAAATACAATGCTTTACACAGACTTAAGTTAATAAAACTGAGAGTGCATCTCCAGATCTGATACGGTCTAGAAAAACGGCTCCAGTACGCTGCTGCCTTCAGATTCCAGGCTTTCAGAAAGGCAGCCCTCGTCCTCTGATTGTTGCTGTAGAATTCACGTGTGGAACAAATCCGAGGGGAAGAGGCGGCGCCCCGACTTGGGACGGGGATCCCCAGGGTTGTCCCGGCGCCGGGATGGGAGGCGGACCCACATCCTTCCTGGCCAGGGCGTGGTTGTACATGTGGATGGCGGCGGGGTTGGGCTGCCCCTCTACGGCTAACGGACTGTGATTGTACTCGAAACGGTGGTCCTTGTCCCCGCTGAACAGCAGGCTGCCGGGGCCAGGGGCCGCCGCTGCTGGGGGGAAAGGCTCCGGGTGGGCCGGTGGCAGAACCCCAGCGCTGTTCGAGGACCCAGCGCCTGGACCGCTGAACACTTCCCTCAGTGCGTGGGGCGGCAGGCCCCCGCCCAGCATGTGGCCCATGTAGCTGTCAGCGAAACCAGCAGGAGTGAAGGGAGGAGGAGGGAGAGGAGGGTGGCTGTAGGCAGACCCCTCTGCAGAGGGAGGAAGAGGAGGGTAGTCCGGCTCCGGGGGCCGACCTCCTTCGTCTCCGCTGGCAGAGGTGATGGGGGGGGCGTGACCCAGCTTAGGCTCAGGCGGCGGCTGGCGGTAGTCCAGATCGGCATGTGGGGGGGGCTCCGGGGGTTCAGGGGGGCGCTGGTCCGGGGGCAGGATGGACACGCCCCCAACCTCAGACACTGAGGAAGAAAAAATCATGATCAAAAACATCTGATTTATTTATTTTGATTTAAAACCGGCTGATTGTTTACAGAGCTGTGAGGAACTGGAAAGTTGAGAGAAAGGAAAAACTGAGCTGCCGCCTACCAAGAGAGTTCAGAATGTCGCTATTAAAGCCACCTGGACTTCCTCAACACTTCCACTGAGCCACAGCATCATTTCCTCCATGCCCAAAGGACTGACAAAGGAATTAATGCAAGAGGCCCAGACTAATTACTGAGTTATGACTGAATAGTACATAGATGAAGTGGCATTTCTGTATTGTGCATGAAAAACATTCTACAGGAACAACAGCAAAAAAAAATAAAAAATGCTTCTATAAGTCAAGTCAGGACACGGTGACAGTTTTATCAAATTTATAAAAGATATACTTTTATATTCAAGTTACATAGCATTTTCATCTATAATGTCTGTGTCTGGCTGCTGGACCTTTTCTGGTTCTGGCTTTAATGGCTGCTCTCTCACCTGGAGAAACAGGGCTGGGTTCTGGAGGCGGCTTGACCTCTGGAGGTGGAATCGCTGGAGGCGGGGCCGCGGCGCTGCTGCTCTCCGCTCCTTCCCCGCTGTCGGCCACTTCCTGCCTCTGAGCCTGCTGAGCCTGCAGCAGCTGGGCCAGCAGCATGGTCACGGCCGTGTGGGTGGCGGCCGCGGCTTCGCCCTCAGGAATAACTGGCGGGGCGGATATGGGGGGCGAAGGAGGCTTGGGCATGGGGGGAGTACGCGGGACTCCGGCTGGTGGGGGAGGCTGGGGGGGTTTGGCGGGAGTGGGTTGGGGCGCGGGTTCTGATGGGTCAGAGGGAGCTAAGGCTTTAGTGAGCTGCTGCAGTGCCTCCTGGTTGACCTTTGTGCTCATGGACTGGACAAACTGGGCAGGGTTGATTGCACTCTTGGGCTGGCCAAATATGTTCAAGAGGACGGCCAGCTGCTCCTGGGTGAACTGGGAGTTTGGACCCTTTGGTTCTGTGACAAGACACAAAAGAGCATCAAATGGTTTTCTGATAGAAAACACATTTAAGAAAGTAGGATGTCCAGGAAAAACCTGCAGATCAGAAGTATTAATACATCTTTATTTTAAAATCACTTTGATTCCACTATATTAAGTTCCATCAATCAACTACAATGGAGTATTACAGCCAGGTTAAGAAAACAATATTAATTACGAGAAAAAAGTAAAGCTTCTGTCATCTGGTTGAACTGTTTTTTATTTATTTGGGGGCATTAGAGTAAAGTGAGTCAAATTCCAGATTTCCATTCGTAAAATTGTTGAAAACCATGTATGATTACACTTCTCCATCACATAATGCACTGTGTTGTTAGACTATAAAATCCCAGTAAAAAACCCTGAAGTTTGTGGTTGGAACATGTAAAGCATGAAAATGAGGCTGGATTTCCTGGAGCCTGGGTTAACTCCCAGGAGGGTTTTAGGGTGACCATCAAGCAAATCACAGAACAGCAAACGTAGTTAAACTGACCCAGAAGTGCAGAAGCAGCTGCATTCTGCGCCTTGATGCCTCCTGGAGCGGTGAAGCCCTGCGGCGTGTTGCTGCGGCTGTCATCTAGGCCCAGCTCCTTGCGGGGGGCCTTGGGGGCCACCAGCTCCTCTGGCATCTGCTTCTGCCGGCGACGCTTCTTACTCCACAGCTCATGACAGTCCTGCCAAAGGGGAAGGCTGCAGAGACAGAAAAACATCAATGATCTGATGATGCTAAAAACAATTGGCGCGTGGGAACGACGCGGACGGAGGGCCGTACTCTGGAGGAGGCATCTTGTCCGGATCCACGTCTTTGAGGAACTCACTGCCCAGCGCTTGTTCAGCTGTGCAGCGCTTGCTGGGGTCCAGGTTCAGCATGTGGTCGAAGAGATCCAAAGCGGACGGGGGGATGCTGAGCGGCAAAACAGAACAGCTGGAGAGCAGCTCCCAGGAATATACAACAACACTTGAGGTTTAACTTACAAAGCAAACTCCTCCCTCAGGCGTCTCCGGTACTGCTTCTTTGGCTTCATGGTGTTGAAAAAGGGAAGCTTTATGACATCTGGCCAAACAGCAGGACAGGGGCTGCCGCAGATCCGGCTACAAGAACAATATTTATGTATTTATTGTAGCGAAAATGCAGTGACATGGAAATTTAATTGACAAACTACAGCTAAACTTTTCCTTTCCCCATCATGAAGAAACGACACTGTTCCTTTCAAGCTAAAAAAAAAAAAAAAAGCCACAAAACTCACCACCTCTAATCACTGAATTTAACTGAAATAATCTTTATGAAGTCCTGGTAAAAACTAATCACATTCTGTCTGAACATTATGAGTTTCCATGAAAAACTAATAAACACCATTGCTGCTGTGTGACGCCTACATTCTTCTTCTGCTCACGCAGGACTCTTTGGAAGTCTAAACTGTTCATACAGAAGTCTGATTGTGTCACTCAGTAGTATGAATAGTTTTCATTTAACTATTAATGTACCAGCAAGTCCCTCAAGATGAAACCTCTTTCTCGAGGGAAACCTGCCCAAGAGAAGACGTACACCAGTGTATGGTATACAAAACCACAAATAAAAGGTACAATTTAAACAACATAAGATTCACCTAAGTACATACAAAATAAAAAAACTCCCAAAAATAGAACATGGAATTAAGACTTCATAAAATGATTTAAAAGAGTGCAAGAACAGCGTTTACACTCGTTAGTTAAACCATTTTTCAAAAGAGTTTCCTGTAAAAGCAGCCTGAAACTTGCAGGGCAGTGCTGCTGCAGTTCGATCTAAGAAGTGCTAAACTTATCAGGCCATTTCTAAGTAATTTTAAGTCCATCATTCAACAATGAGGAAGGAAAACAGAGAAGAGTCTGCAAAATCACAACTTGTGTTTCATACTTCTGCAATAATTACTAAAGTGTTAATAAGAGCACCATGTTTGACTGTAGATATCATATTAGCTGATATCTACAGTCAGCTAATATCTACAGCTGAATGTAGATATTAGCTTCCATCGTGGTGCTAAGATGGTTTCCACTGTGTGTATTAATGCATGTTAAGGTATATTTGGTGAAATGACTATTTCATGAATACAAGTTGACTTACCTGATGAGTTCTAACTGTGCAAGCTCCTGGTTAGCTTGAAAGATTGGTTTCTTTGTGAAGAGTTCACCCAGAATGCATCTGTAATAAACAGAAGAGCTCATCAAACATGAATGTGTAAGTTATAAGAAACGTGTTAAGTACAAGTAAAAAAGGACGATCACCCACCCACAGCTCCACACGTCAATAGCCGGAGTGTACCGCTCTTCCCCCAACAGCAGCTCCGGGGGACGGTACCACAGTGTGATCACTTTATTGGTGTATGGTCGACTGGAGAAGGAGGTGTGTTCATTACTGACATACTCAAGCTAAAAATCTGGGCTAATAAAGTTAGACTCAAAATCAAAACGATTGTGCCAAGAACACAAGACTCACCTCTCTTCAGAGTTGTAGAGTCGAGCGAGTCCGAAGTCTGCCAGCTTGATTTGACCTCTGATTAAAACGAGGAAAACATCGATTAATGACTGTTGGGGGAAAATCTTCACTAAACAGAGGCTTGTTCTTTCTCTGTCTCACTTGTTATTGAGGAGTATGTTGGAGCACTTGATGTCTCTGTGAAGAAAGTTCTTCTTGTGGCAGTAATCGAGGCCCTCCAGCAGCTGCCGCATGAAGGACTTTATATGGTTCTCGTTGAAATGGACCAGACCGGACTCCAGAAGACCCATCAGGTCGTGGTCCATGTACTCGAACACGAGGTAAAAAGCACCTGGGACGAGAACGAAGTTTCAGTCAGCACAGAGACGGTAAACAGCCAGTAATATGAGTGACTGGAAAAACATTACCTTTATCATTCTTGAAGTCCAGAGCATCCTCCTTGTCAGTGACAATTTCCTTCATGTTTATGATGCTCTTGTGATTGAGCTGTCGCAGAATTTTAATTTCTCTAATGGCTGTGATTGGGAAGCCCTCTTTTTCATTGTCCAGTCGAACTTTCTTCAAAGCCACCATCTCACCTGGAGGACGGAAGTCAAGAGCAGCTACTGACAAAAGTCCTAGAAACTGTTTGACAGGGTTACCTGGTGGCTAAAAACTTCCTGGTTCCCTAACATTTTTGCCATTACAAACTTCAACTTGCAAGAGTTTTATATCATTTTTAAAGTCTGGATGGACAAATGGACAAGCATTTGGACGGGTGGAGAGAGAAATGGTTGGAATGGCAAACAACTTTCAAGTCTGAACTCTTAAATTCAGACTAGAAAATATTCCAGACTTTTCCAGATTGTGCTGGAAAGTTGATCCTTCCAGAATAAAACATTTGCGTTGATGTGAAATCTCACCAGTGTCTTTGTCTTTAGCCTTGTACACTTGACCGTAGGTCCCTTCTCCTGTTATTCCAATGATCTCAAACTTGTCCACACAACGTTTTCCCCAATACATCTCTGTTTCTTTAATTTCACCATGTCTTGGGCCACAAATTCTGGTGAACCACAAAAAAACATTTGTAAAAGATTAAGAAAAAAAAACACACTTATTGTGGAATACAGTAAAAAAGACTGTCATGAACTGTTTGAGCAAACCTTGGTCTTCGACGAAGCGTTTGGGACTTTTTGTCCTCAAGTGGGCTGTGTGGAGAAGACATGCCGCCAGGAAGCTCGGGAGGAAGAGGTAAGTCGCTCAGGAGCTGACGGGATTTCTTCTCTAATTTCTTCTTTGTTGAGGCATCCTTTAAGCTGAAGATAAAATCAGAAAGTGCTTGAGCAAATCTGAGAAATGACATAAAAACCTAAAGAAGTACTCAAACAGCATAAAGTAAACCCAAACCTTTCTCCTTTATCAAAGTTCTCAATGACAGGGGGCAACGGTAGAGCTGGCAGTGTAGAAATAATCGGAGCGGTGGATCGCTCCTTGTCTTTGCTCGGTCCAGATGTTGCCACTTTCCTTTTGTCCCGGTGTATCGAATCATCTCTGCCCTTACCGTCTCTGTCCTTACTGGTCTGGCGTTCTGTGGTCTTCTTGGACAACTTGTCTGCAGGGGACTGCGGCTGGCTGGATTGCGGAGTTCTGGGTCCCTTTTCTGGTGGAGGCGGAGAGGGAGGACGTCCCTTCCTGGAGGTGTGGTTAGACTTAGGGCTCGGCTGAGGAGCCGAGGAGGAACCTTTGGTCGGAGTAGATGTATTGCTCGAGTTCTTGGCCTTGGCGGCAGCCTCTGCTGCTTTCGCTTTTTTCTGCTTGCTGAGCTCGGCGGCGAGGCTGCTTTTGAACGTGAGCGTGCTCGGTGAGAGGCTGGAGTGGCGACTGCGGGAACGAGAGTGCCGGTGGCGGCTGTGAGAGCGTGAATGCCTTGAGGTTGAATATGGACTTCTGCTACGTGACTTAGCAGGTCGTCTGGAAGAATAACAAAAAACATATTTAGACCTAAAAGAATTCAACTGCAAAAGCATCCAGTTTGTCTGAACTGGATTTTTATCATTTCACCCATTTACTGTGCCTTTATTGTTCTTTCACACCCACGTGTTGGTACAAAAACAAGCTATGCCACAGAATGTTTCGCACCGCTCATGCTTCCCTTTGTAAACATTTAAGTACCAGAGCCAGGAAATAAATACAGTAGTAGCATCTCATTAAAATGAGAAATATCCTTTTTAAGCAAAGTAAAAAATCTAGTTATGACGAGTTTTATATCTTATTAAAACCAAAATAGGTTTTCATTTCAACAAGAAAGATTGTAACAGTATAACTTTGTGGGATGTTTGGGTGTTGTCTTGAAGAAGCCTATGTTTTAGGAAGGCATATACTGTCAGATGAATGTATTTTCTGTTGTTAAAATTAAAAATGTTCTCATTTAAAATTATTTCCTGTCTCTTTATAACAAGAATGTGTTTTGGTTTCAACAAGATCATGCTCCTGAATTCAGTTCGTAGCTCTGGCAGCTAAACGCCTCCGTACCTTTGTACCCACCTTGAGGACATTCCGGTCCTGTTTTGAAAACCTAAAGTAACTTTCCATTACCTACTAGGTCTACGATGAGGCAATATGGTAGGAGGATGCTCAGATTTGTTTTGATTTAAGGTAGTCAAAAATTGGCCCAAACAAGAATTAATACACAATTTATAATTATGTGCATTTAGAGCCTTTTTATGATTACAAAGTACCCCATTACCAAAAGTAATAAAATGGTGCACTATATTTAAGTGGATGGGTACAAAATGGAGGGTTTTTTTGGAACATAATGTTAATGTGTCTGAAAACAAACTGGCGAAAGGTTGGATTGACCCAACTTAAATCTGAATGACTTACATTCTGACAATTGTCACATAAACACACACAGAACCTGCTCAGGTAAATTATTCTAATCTTTCCCATGTCTGTAAAAACAAACAGCATCTAAATAATTTTTCCTTTCAAATTCTAAAAGTGATTCAAAAACAACAGAGACACAGGTAATGCTGTACAGGATGATGAATATTATTATTAAAAGCAATGTTAGTATTTTAATGACTGTGTTAACACAGATAAAAATGGACAAACAAAACAGCATAAAGATAAAAGGAACTTTCATTTATATTCTTCACTAGTACAAATAGACTTGTTAATAAGGTCAGTATGAACTGTCTTCCCGATGCTTTCTATCCCTTTCCTCCACCCCCATAAAAACATTTCATGAATATTTATAAAATGACAGTATTCTGAAACAAACCAAAGTAGAACATATTAGTGGCTTCACAATATCACAAAAATCTCCAAACCACCAAATGTATCATTCTTAAAAGCCAGCTGACTGGCAGTCTGTAGCAATAAGTGTGAGATGGACTGTAGCAATAAGTGTGAGATGGACAGCAAGATGTGGTAACCAGCCCATGCCTAGCTGGATTCTAATAACAAATTTTAATCCTAGATAAGCTGCACTTTAGGTGCTCACCTGACATCTGGACTTGGACTCATGGACTTCCTGTAGGGGCTTCGGGATCTTCTGCGATTTCCATTGGGACTTGAGACGAACTCTCCTTGCTCGTATGGGCTATGCCTGCCGAAACTGGGCGACCTGCGCCAGTTAACTGGACTGGATGGAGATCGCTTCCTCTTGTTGCTGGAGTATGAACTAGGTGACTTTGAAACACCATATGCTCCGTACACGTCTAAGTCCCGACTATAATAAGTGGAGCTGGGTGAGGGTCTTTTACTTATGAAAGTTGGACTTCTTCTAGATATTACCTGGTTGAACCCACCAGGAGACTGGTAGTTGTATGAGTAAGATGGCCCATAGGGACTGTCTGCTTTAAAACCAGGACTTCTCCTGTATCCCCTGAGGTCATCGCGGTCATCTCTGTAAGCCTGTGGAGCTTCTCTGTATGCAGACGGAGGCTCTTTGTCAGACCTCGTTTTACTTTTGTGCCTTTTTGAATCTTTTTTGTCTGCGGATTGGGAGGTCAGAGATGTGGAAGTCCTTTTGCCATTCTTGTCACCGCTCTTTGCAGCGTCCCTGTGATTTTTAGAGCCACTCAGGCTACCCCCACTCCTGACTTTTGAGGGGTCTCTTTCACGGCTGCGACGGACTTTCTTTCTACTTATCTCTTTCCCTGGTTTGTTCTTCACGGATGGTCCTCTTGTTATGCTATCCTTACTAAGGCACACCGCCTCGCGGCCCTCCAGTTGACTTCTTACTGGGGATGCTGGTCCGTTAAACTCCCCCAAGTCAACATCGCTAAGTCGATCCACTGCCAGCCCGTCAGGGTGAGGGTAAAGTTTAGGAGAGGGGCTTCCAGAGAACCGCTCCGACTGGGAGCTAACGTCATCATATTCCACTAGCGTCCGAAGTTCGAGCTCCTTATCAAAAGCGCCCTTTCGATTATTTTCTGCTTTTTCTGCCGCACCGATGGGCCACAGGTTTCTGTTCTTCCCCGGCCTGCGTTTTTTCCTTCGGGCAACCGACGAGCGCCTCTTCTCCCGGTGCCGCTCTCGCTGTGTCCCACCGCTCCCCGGCTTACTCCGCCTGTCCTGTCTGGTAGCATGTCGTTGTTCAGAGGGGCTCCGTCCGCGACCCTCGCGAAGCACCTCTGAATTTGGCATTTATCTTCCAAATAAATCACAGCTACCACAAAGTCCAGAATAACAGTATAGAATGTTCTTTCAAAACTATGTCCCCCTATGTGCTGCTAAACAAAACATTGGGCTAGCGGTGTAACAGGCTACTTAGCTGACGTCTCTCAATTAGACAGCCTGTCGGCTAGCAGGATCAAAAGCTTAACGTTTTCATTGCAAAACCAGCACAACAAAGAGCCCAGACCGAGTGCGTTCCGACAAATGATGACACTTGGTGGCAAAAAAAATCCGCCACACTCAAATAATATTGTGTTGCAGAGTCATAAAATCAGTCGGTACTCAACCATTGTACTCCAGAATGGCTGTCTCCCAGATTGGATAGCCAATGCTAATCGCTCAAATCAGCTAGCTCAAACTAGCTAACTGTTCTGGTCCACAATCGCATTCCATTGAATCGCCTACAGAGGCCCAAAATTACTCCAGTTATTAAAAGGGGTGTTCTTCTTTACCGCTACAATCCACGCGATGCTTTAAGTCCATCCACCAGACAGTGTTACATTGTAAAAATTAAAAATCGTCCCCTTAGAAACTTCTTCTCGTCTTCCAACACACTCCAGTGTGCAACAAGGAAGTAGATAGCCCGCTAGCAGCTTAGCTCCGCTAGCTCTCCTTTCTCCTTGCGTGGAGTTCAAGGCAAATCAGTCGGGAAAACAAAGCCATTCAAAACACGCTGTTCCTTAAACAAATCCAGCCGGACTGATGATGCATCTCCTCACAACTTCATCCAAACACAGCAGCCACCCTGACACAGAAAGCTGCTCGGAAACACTTTGGATTCATCTCAAGATATAATAAGTTTGTGCGTAACGTGGCTAACGGTTCAGATCGTCGAGGCCGTGCAGCGTTCGAACTACAGGCCTCGTGCGACGACGTAAACCAATAGAGTCCGCGTGCGTAATCCAGACGCTAGCTGACGTCAACGCGAAGGGAAACCCTTGCCTTCAAAATACAACACAGAATTAACAACAATAAAACACCTAAGAGATTTTTACAAATGATTACAGATTATTAAATCACGTTTTTGCTAACAGATTATAATAGGTATGACACAAATAGTTTGTAAAACTCGACCAGGCTCCCTCTAAGATTACAAGTACATCTAAATTATTAAGAATATCAATGGTAGTAAAATGATCTCACCAAGTCAGAAAGTAAGATGTATTTAATTACATAGTTTATTTACCAAGGGTGATATTTTCTAAACCATTACTTCTGATAATTTTAGTAATTCTGTCATTAAAATTATTAATCCAAAACTCAGTTTGTTCCATGTTTTGTGGTTTTAATGCAATAATCCAGTTCTCAGAGTAATTCCATTTTGGGCCTTCATTATCTGTAAACCACAGTCATCACAGCTGGTTGACTGGGGTCATACAATTCTGTGTATTTTCAGTAGATTATGAATAGACTACAGAAAATTGCTTAATCAATCGTTAAAGCAATTACAAAATAACCTGACAACACTTTCTAGTGTGGAAAATCCTGTGGAGATGCCATACCTGTTTTTTCCACAAATAATGTAGCATTTATCTTACACAAAAAGGAAAACAAATCAGGTAAAAGGAAAATAAAACTACAGGGAAGGTGAAATAACTTACTTGTTAACTAATTTTTCTTTCTTTTTTTTGTTGAAACCCCCGCTACTCATTTAGCATTTAAATAATAAAAAAAAATCAAATCAAATTTTATTTGTATAGCACATTTCAGCAGCAAGGCATTTCGAAGTGCTTTACATCATATCAGAAACAGAAACAGCAGCAGTGAAAACAATAAAAACATTACATTTAGTCAAGCTCCATCAATGAATTTATGATTAAAAATGTATTGTGATATATGGAGCAAAATACCTATTGCTATTATTATCCCCATACATGGTCAAAATCACACAGTTTAAAACAATATAAACAGCCTTTCAATGGGCTTCCAGCACAAGGCTCCGTGCACCTCTTTCATGGAGCTTCGAGCAGGGACTCCACCGTCCCTCACAGTTTTTTGACCAATTTATGGTACCTGTTAGTGTCTAGAATTTACAGGGTTTCCGTTACGCGCAGTGACCCTCAGTCATTCGCCGTTTTTTCAAATGCAATCCTAAACAGGTGGGTTTTTAGTTGGGATTTAAAGGAAGTCAGCGTTTCAGCTGTTTTACAGTTTTCTGGAAGTTTGTTCCACATTTGTGGTGCATAGATACTGAAAGCTGCTTCTCCGCGTTTGGTTCTGGTTCTGGGGGTGCAGAGCAGACCAGAACCAGAAGACCTGAGAGGTCTGGAAGGTTGATACAACAACAGCAGATCTTTAATGTATTGTGGTGCTAAGCTATTTAGTGATTTATAAACTAACAACGATATTTTAAACTCTATTCTTTGAGCTACAGGGAGCCAGTGGAGAGACTTTAAAACTGGTGTTATGTGCCCTATCTTCCTGGTTTTAGTGAGGACGCGAGCTGCAGCATTCTGGATCAGCTGTAGCTGTTTGATTGATTTGTTGGACAGACGTGAAGACGCTGTTGCAATAATCAATGCGACTAAAGATGAATGCATGGATGAGTTTCTCTAGATCAGGCTGAGACACTAGTCCTGTAATCCGGGAAATGTTTTTTAGATGATAGAAGGCCGACTTTGTAACAGTCTTTATGTGGCTCTGAAGGTTCAGGTCAGAGTCCATCACTACTCCCAGGTTTCGGACCTGATCGCTGGTATTTAGTTGTGATAACTGAAGCTGTGCATTGATTCTAGATCGCTCCTCTTTAGGTCCAAAAGTAATAACTTCAGTTTTGTTTCTGTTCAGCTGGAGAAAGTTTTGGCACATCCACACATTTATTTGTTCTAAACATTTATTCAGTGATTGGATGGGTTCAGAGTCACCTGGTGACATCGTTATGTAGAGCTGAGTATCATCTGCATAGTTATGGTAGCTGATATTATTTCCTGTTATAACCTGAGCTAGTGG